>QXVZ01016419.1:0-13203 GCA_008931825.1 Phallusia fumigata | reverse complement strand
TTCATCTATGCATTACGACACACGCATACTAAAAGCAGTTCCCATGCTGACCTTATGTAAGTACATACATATTCTCAGTTAAGGATCACTTCCATGAAAGAAATACATGTTGTTCACACTCTGTTTTTCCCCCAATGCCCATTTGGTCAAGAAAAGGTTTCCCCTGTTAACCTTCAGGGCCCCAAAATTGAAATATCAACATTTGAAGTAGGACATCTAGAAGTCTTATATTTTGATAGTTGGTACAATGCAAAGTATTTAACACAAAGTATTTTTTTGACGATTTACCCACTTTTTACCTTTTTAACCCCAAATATTCATTTTTTTGTTAATAGGCCCTAGTTCAAAATCATAATATATTAACACTTCAAACATATATATGGTTCTAAAATGGTTGTCTTCGATCCCAAAATACATATTAAAATCCTACACCAACAGAGTGACATGCTGACAATCAATTCAATTTAAGCTAAAATTTTATACACTTATTTACTGTTTGACTGTATAGCCTCAGTTGTTACCCAGGAAACCCCATGAGGTTGGTTAAAGTATTAAACAATAACTCGATTGGTTAAAATCTGTCTGTTTAGTTGTAGTGTACAACTTGCTATATTTGACCCTATAGCTTCAGCAGTTACTGAAATTTTGGCAGATTGTACATTGGGCAATTGTGAAAAGTGGTGTGTTGTTTATAGTTTATGTCCTATAAACATTTCATTTTAATTGAAATACATTAAGTTGAAACACTTGGTTCTGTAATATGCATACACAGTACAAACTTACAATTTTGAAATTTAGTTAACAAAGCACCTAATTGACTGTGTTTGAAGACTAGTGACAGAAGCATAGGTTAGATCATGGTGTATATGAAATGGTAAAACCCACAAATCTATTGTTTATATCTTTCTTTTCAGGTGGCTTAGCCCTATGCTCTGTGCAGTTTTTCTGCATGAAATACATGGTCATGTACGGTTTGCCACATCACTATGCCACTTCAGATAACTTGCAAGTGCCAGGCGCTTCCCATTGTGTATCAGCAAAGCATCGCTTCACTGATATGTGGAAGTGGGTACACTTTTTCGGAAATGTGATGTCACCACCACCAAATTAGGCGAAAAAGAACCCACAATATAAAATTAAAACAACTCACGATATTCTTTCATATCAACATCACTCCAGCCATTGCTACTTGGAAAGTTTAGTTTTAGGACATATTACCAAAAGTTGAATTATTTCCATCTTGGATGTATAAAATAGCTCATTGAGCATAAAGTCATTGTTCCTAAAAACCTTGTTTGCATCATGTGCCATATTTCGGAATTGACACCGTTAAATGTATCAGCCGATATGTTCTGTTGTTTGAAATCTTTNTGCTACTTGGAAAGTTTAGTTTTAGGACATATTACCAAAAGTTGAATTATTTCCATCTTGGATGTATAAAATAGCTCATTGAGCATAAAGTCATTGTTCCTAAAAACCTTGTTTGCATCATGTGCCATATTTCGGAATTGACACCGTTAAATGTATCAGCCGATATGTTCTGTTGTTTGAAATCTTTTTAACAATTGAGCAAAACAAAGCAGATTTAATGAAAACGGAAGTACCTTTGTTGCAAATTATGGTTGTTCTGGTACTAAAAGTGTTTTTTGTTGTTAGGTACTTTGACAGGGGCTTGCACAAATGGCTTGTGCGGTATATCTACATTCCATTAGGAGGATCCAATGCTGACATAAACTTTTTGCATAAGACCATCAACTCTATGTTGCCATTTGCATTTGTATATGTTTGGCATGGTACAACTGAATCCCACTTGGTGTGGGCAATGTTAAATTGGTTTGGAGTGTTTGTTGAAAAAATTGCACTTGATGTTTATCAGAGTACAACATTCCAGGCATTTGAGGTTAGTAGAATCTATTACTAAACTATATGTAGAAGTAAATGTATGCATGTTTAAAGTGAATGTGCAGTTACATAGGTAGGCAACACTTGATTGCTAACACTGGATGGTTAAAAGTGTGTAGACATTTTGATGCTGCTGCTCACCCTTTTTTGCCTAAAGTTGTGGCAAAAAACATATTCTTTAATCAAGTTTTCTGAGCTGTAAAATTATTCTGTGTAACCTTTTTTTGTGTTGTCACTACTTGGTGAAAATCCTTAATGTAACAAGCAATTAAATACTTTGGTTGATCAATACAGAATGACTGTGTTGTGGTGTTGTTTAGACACAGTATCTGAGCCCTCAATGGAGCAGAAGACTACGTGCTATTATCTCCAGTTTACCCTTCAGTCTTCTGATTGTGTCAAACATTTACTTCCTTGCTGGGGTTGAAGTGGGCAATATTTACATGAAGAGGGTTTACACTGAAGGTTGGTACTCATTCCTTTAATTGGGTAATAAAAACTAAAGAGCTTTTGCCTGAAATGTGAAAGTGTTTCTTTACAGATTTTGTGAGCTTTCTTTGCATACATTTTGCACTTGTGTGTGGAGCACAAACGTCTATGGAACTGATGAGATTGGGATTCTAAATCCCTGTAAAATTGCCTGCAGTATCCTGACCGAAAAACTATTGCATCATGAGAATCTCCTCTGCAACAATTGTTCATGACATCATTTTTTAAATCATTTCGTAGTACTTTTTTATAGTATCTATCATCATCTGTGCTATCCATATGCAGTAGTTTTGTTTCACCTGTTCAGTGCTTTATTACATGTCATTCAGAGAATAAACTAGCCGTTAAAGATTATNTTGCTCATAACTGTAATTTGTAAATCATACAAATCGTGTATTTTCTGTGAGTAGTAACCGATTGTGGAAAAACTGAAACAGCTTCGGCTGTTTTTATTAACCTTTTGAGCTTTTTATGTGATTTAAGCATAAAAAATGTATTTGAATTTGTTTGGCTTTTTTCTGGTTTTGTTTGGCTTTTCATTGAAATTCCAATCTGGCAACCCTCGTTGAAGCCTTACATTTTAAGATGCTGGTGTTGTTAACTGAATATTTAGAGAATATTTTTGACCTGTGCCAAAACCAGTTGGTAAGTGTTGTTTATAACTATTGCATCTGGACGTATTAATGTGTGTTTAATGATTTCGTTAATTGCAGAAAACCGCGTTGGTGAGATATATGAACCTGTGTGGTTTTTGAGAAAGGCCAAGCGAGTCTAAACTGTTAACAATGTGGAACCCTGACGCTCCCAGGTCGCGTTAACTCAATGGATTCTACACATGGTATGAGTGTACTATGGTGTAATGCAGGGGTGTCCAAACTTTTTTTAACAAGGGCCAATTTCAATCAGGTGAAGACGCCCGCGGGACAGCGTTTGATTTTTCGAGTTTTCCACCATAAATTAAATGCGCAAATACACGACTGCACAACGATGTTATCAGCCTTATGGGGTCTGGGTTGCGTTAGTACCATGTACTTTTCCCTTTTGCCGGTAAATAAAGTTCTACAAAAAGCTTTTGCCTGCAGTCGCACAAACTTTGGTGGGTCATGTGTAACACAATTTAAAAACCGCAGTCGCGGGCCACGTAAAATGCCCCTGCGGGCCGCATATTGGCCCACTGGCACTTTGGACACCCCGCCCTTTAACCCACACAAATACACTGATTCTTGTTTCATGTTAAAATGTCGATTTGCACACTTTCCAGCATGAATTTCGTAAAAAAAAACTAGATAGGTGGTTTTCACCATATCACCATTCCATACAATAACGTGGCCAGCCCAAAATTTTGAAAGGGGCCGAATATTTCCAAGGGTAACCTACATAATGCAAAACTAAAAGATTTTTTGCAAGGGCAACTTACCTTGATGTGCAATTTCGAAATTTTTGGGGAGCGCAGCGTTGCCAATTGGTATGCAAAAATGTAAAAAAAAAACTGCTTGCGCCATCCGAAACGACTTTGACGCATATAGGCACCGAATTTTACAAAAAATGAGGCAGATGTAAATCACAACACCAAGTATTGTGACGTCATACACGTGTACATCGGCAATTTGGAGTCGCGATATCCCACATAGCTGACAGAACTTGTTATGACAGTTTCTTGGCTGGTCGCGGTTTAATTGGGCTGACTTAGGCAACACACTTCGCCGCCTACCACTTAGTTTTAGAAAAAGTAATTTGATATAAATACAACGAAGAACGTATAGTTCTTTTTAATGCGTGATCCTGTATCTGTATCCTCTCCACCAGCTGATCGATGCGGGCCACGACTTTGTTCACTGTGCACTGAAAATTATGTTCGGGTGAAGCAAGGAGATTCCGACTCTTCGACTTAATTCATATTCGTTATTGCAGAGAATCCCAGCATGTACACTTTTGGCAAGACGTTTCTTTTACAGTAGTGTTTTGCCCTCTGCTGGAGGTTTTTAGCACGCTGTATGCTTGAACACTCGTGCAAAGGAAGTGAAAGAAATACGTACAAACCCGCAAATAAGCGCGGGGGAAACGCGTATTACTGGTTGGACAACACCGGCCTAAAATGCCTATTTTGTGTACCTTACAGCAGTCACCACACTACCAGTTTTCTCTTTCGGTACGTCACGTAGGGTAGAGTACGCTCAATTTGGGGCCACTAAAACGTAGTCTATAGTCTAAACCCCAACAACATAAATGCACACAGAACGTACTTGTACTAGCTGACCTTGTTTTGCAAGACCAAGCTAGGGCACTCTCAAAAGTTTGGCGCCATCTTAATTAGTGTATAGTTTAAAATGAAAAGTTTTTGCGCCTATACCTATAGGCCGTATAACTCGTATTGTTAGGAAGTTTTTTCTTAGCGGTCACATCAGCCAATACTCTCGAGTTTTTGTTTAAAACTCCCAGTTTTCTATGTCAGCAATCAAGACCAAACGCAATTACACCATTATAAAGCCGTTATGTTTGTTGTAAGTGTAAAATACATGTATTTTTTTTCTATTTTTGGTGTAATATTCGTAACTTATTTTTCGAAACTTATGAGTATAGAGTGACTTTACCAATAAAAGTAGTCAATATTTTGGTACATTCCACCTTTATTTCACATAAGTCGATCATTACTCATCATCGCCTTCCAGAACAATAATCTAATTGTGACCTGAATCGCTGTTGGAATTGTTGGACTGTGTGAGGCTGTACCTTAAAAGTCCTCTATTGTTTACGTTGTTAACTTGTTATGCACCATTCCGCGACTCTCAGAAGCATCCCCCCCAGTAACTAATCGCATTTAATGTTGTTCTGAACAAATGCTACCAAACAAAACTTAACAGGAACATTAATTTAGCAACAGAGGATGCACCATTTATTCGCACAATGTGCGTGTGCGCACATTTGTTCGAAAATGTGCATGCACCGAAATGTGCGCGCACATTTTTTGCACGTTATATCGAAAATGTGCAAGCACCAAAATATGCGCGCACATTTTGTGCACATTATATCGAAAATGTGCAAGCACCGAAATGTGCGCGCACATTTTGTACACATTACTTTGGAAATGTGCTAGGACCGAAATGTGCGCACACATTTCGTGCGCATTACTTTGGAAATGTGCTTACACATTTTCTGCACATATCGAAAATGTGTACGGGCACATTGTTTCAAATATGTGTAAGAGCGTGGCGAGTGAATATTACCAGGTGTTCTCCCAATAACAAAATGACGATTTTGGGCTGATTGAAAATGGCATGCTCTTTACAGAATAAGGTATGGCAGTCGACAATGTACCGTTTGATCACAGCTTAAAAAATAGAGGTTTAATGAAATACCGTCAGGGACTTCATTGAAATATTAATTCGGGTAGAGTGGATATTTGCTGTATAGTTTTAAAGATGAAGAAACGTGAATATACCACAATAACTTGTTTTATTGCCTCTGAACGGAGATTTTACTCGTTTTAACGGTATTTTTTGACGTTCGTAATTTTAATCGCGTCATTGTTTGGCGTTTCATTATATTTTGTCGATTTTAGCGCACACTGAACAAAGTATTGACCATCTTTAATAATCCCTGCAAGTTTCATGAAAAACAAACGCCTTTGGGGTACCTAACGGGGTGACAAAGTTAAAAGCAGGTACATTTACGATTAATATCGTTGTAAACAAAATGGATTTTAACAATGGTGGCAGTTGTAAAAATATAATTATGTGACGAATGTGCTTCCTTAATTTTTGTGCCGTAAAATGTGTACTTTCACTCAAATATTATTATGTCCGAAATTCAGGGTTTTACCTACAAAAATTTGTAGTTTCAAAGTATTGGTCCCAACTTAATGTAGTTGTGAATTTTCAGCGACTAAATCCCAGTTGATCAAAAGATATTCAATGATTTGTTTGTTTGCAGGGCCTGCAAGACGCTTTTTATTCTGAAGCTCTTGGTCACACACCTTGGTACACAATGCGCACATTTTTGGATCTGCATTGTGCACCTACAGAGTACGCACATTTTTCCATTTGCGCATTGTGCACATTTTCCGCGGGCACATTGTGCACATTTTAGCGCACAATGTGCAAAAAAAGTTTGCATCCCCGTCTCTAATTTAGCGCATGTAAATTTTGTAAACCTAAAATTGCGCTATATAGCTGTGTTTTTGCAAATCAATTGATTTACTAGATCGTTTTATAATAGTGCGTTCACATCGATATTTCTTTCAAAATACAAACTTGTATGTTTTACAAAAATTTAAGTTTAGGCTATTTAAAAAACAGGCATAGAAAAATTATTCTGATTCTGATTCACTCATCCCTTCCAAAAAGACCGAGCTGAGTTCGAGATCACACTCATAGTGTAAAACCTCATGTTTTTCTTCAGAAGCGCGGTGTCCATGATCCCGCCGCTACGTTACCAACGTCTGTTGGCTAAAACGACCTGGGGAATACCCCATCGGTGGAAAAACGAAATCCTCGGTATCCAGGACTGCATAAAAATAAGGAACTATTGCGACTGGGTCTGTCAAAGCGATCGCGCTTGTTGTTTGGCGGAAAAAGTGTTGTTTGCTCATACTTTTTGTCCAAGTTTCGAATATAACATGCCAGAGGTGCAGGTATGCATGTAATTTGGTTGGTAATACATTTGAAAGAGTGATCTTGGTTGCTTTTCATTCAAAACTTGAAACGTAAAATGACTTTGTATAGACCAGCATAATTAAAAAAATGTAACAGTTTGGTAAAGTTGGACAATCAATAGTAGATGTAAATGGAATGTTTAACCTCCTAACCTTACTTTATTAAATTGTGGTCTTTGCAGTAATATTATTTTACCTCTTTTTCACCACCTATTTGTCCACCCATTTTTAACATAAAGTATTTGGCAGATTAAGATGAAACATTTCACTTGGTAGAAATGGATATATACGTCTTCATGTATTACTAAACATATCTACTAAAATACATAAAGATGTGGGGACCCATGTATTTCTGTCTGCAGACATAATAGTGCCATAAAAGCTTAGATATCTGCGGGACACAATGTAATGTAGTAAATATATATCTTTTCAAAACGGGTGATAGTTGACATGAAATGGTAATATGGTGTGAACAATTTAGACTTTTTTATATTTTACATAACCTACCACTTTTTCACTTTTAATATTTTTTTATTTTACAGTTCAGATTTCTTTGGCATGTTTTAACACAAAAAAATCATGTCTAAGAGGTTTATAATATTTACTGTTGTTTTCTTCACTACGTTGTACCATTACTGTAAATCCACCAATCTACCAACCTACAAGCATCCAACCATTCCCACACAACTTTGTTTTAAATGTCCTCCCGGGTTCCGAATTGAGGGTGTGGGTATCGAAGCAAAAAAGTGTCCAATTACCTCTGATGGCAGGCCATCTTTTCCCAGCTGCATAGAGTGTCCAGATGGCTACTACTCTGAAAAGTAAGTCATGCTTTTTTGTTGTGTGAAAATTACATAAAANGATAGTTGACATGAAATGGTAATATGGTGTGAGCAATTTAGGCTTTTTTATATTTTACATAACCTACCACTTTTTTACTTATTTTTTAATATTTTTTTTTTTGCAGTTCAGATTTCTTTGGCATGTTTTAACAAAAAAAAATCATGTCTAAGGGGTTTATGATGTTTACTGTTGTTTTCTTCACTTCGTTGTACCATCACTGTAAATCCACCAATCTACCAACCTACAAGCATCCAACCATTCCCACACAACTTTGTTTTAAATGTCCTCCCGGGTTCCGAATTGAGGGTGTGGGTACAGAAGCAAAAAAGTGTCCAATTACCCCTGATGGCAGACCATCTTTTCCGAGCTGCATAGAGTGTCCAGATGGCTACTACTCTGAAAAGTAAGTCATGCTTTTTTGTTGTGTGAAAATTACATAAAAGGTTTGTACCAAAAAGGTTTAAACCAGAATATTTAATCTTGGTGTTTTTTGATAAATAGCTTTTATATTTTTAATCAGAAACTGCTTAATGTCTGTTTTCATTATTTTTATGGGTCCCCTTCCTGAAAGGGCACACATTGTTTTCACTCTGTTTTTTTTTCTGCCCTGCAGCTTGTCTATGCACTTTTGGCATGTAATGTTTGATGGATTGGGATGAAACTTTCACAGCTGGTAGATATGGTCAAGGCGGTGTGTCATTAGGTTCAGTTGACCCCACATACCCAGAGGTTACCCCTCTACCCCCTAAAATGGGTCAAATTATTAAACGATGTCCCCATTTGTTGAAATTTACACAGTTTGTAGAACATGCGTTTGTGGTACATCGATTTCATTTTTTGAACCCATAACCCCAGCAGTTACCCCGCTAGCCCCCTAAAATGGGTTAAATTATTTAACAACATTCACATTGGATAAAATTTACACAGGTTGGAGAACATGCCATTGTGATGCATCGATTTATTTGTTTGACCCCATAACCCCATCAGTTACCCTGCTAACCCCCTAAAATGGGTCAAATTATTGAACAATGTCTGAATTGGATAAAATTTACACAGTTTGTAGAACATGCTATTGTGGTGCATCGATTTCTTTGTTTGACCCTATAGCCCCATCAATTACCACGCTAGCCCCCTAAAATGGGTCAAATTATTAAACAATGTCTGAATTGGATAAAATTGGCACAATTTTTAGAACATGCCATTTTGGTGTATCAAATCAATAATTTAATGCCAAAGCCCCAGTGGTTACCCCACTAGCCCCCTAAATTGGGTCAAATTATTAAACAATGTTCGAATTGGATAAAATTGGCACAGTTAGTAGAACATGCCATTTTGGTGTGTCACATCAATAATTTGACGCCATAGCCCCAGTGGTTCCCCCACTAGCGCGCTAAAAAGGGATAATTATTTGGATGAAATTGACACAGCTTGTAGAACATGCCATTGCTGTGAATCTATCTCTGTGTTTGACCCTATTGCCCCATCAGTGACCTCACTAGCCCCCTAAAATGGGTCAAAATAATAAACAATGTTCAAATGGATGAAATTTACACAGTTTGGAGAACATACTATTGTGGTGGATTGATTTCTTTGTCTGACCTCATAGCCCCAGCAATTACCCCACCAGCCACGAAAATGGGTTAAACTATAAAACAACGTCAAAACTTAATGAAATTTGAATAGTTTGGAGAAGATGCCATTATGGTACATTGCTGTGTTCCCCTAAATCCCCCAAAAGTGACCTGCTAAGATTATATGATGCTTATTGACAATGTCTGCCATTATTTTGATATGTGTATAGATTGATGCATAATCCTCTACTTTGCATGTGTGGGGACCCATGCGTTTTTGCCTGCAGAAATAATTATGCCATAAAAAGATAAACTAACTATGGGAACGAATGTAAAATAATATAGTGAATATATATCCTTTATAAATTGAGTGGTAGTGTATATGGAATGGCAATATGGTGAAAACCGCCCTTCTAGTTAACTTATGGTTTCTTGGGAACATGTAACTACTTAAAAATATTAACTTGTATTCATTGTTTCTTTTAAAAATACTATTAAATGTCTACTCTAAATGATATGTTTAATGTTTTACGTTTTTTTGTATAGGTGGGACACTTTACACTATTGCAGGGAGCAGGAATTATGTACAAAACCTGATGAATTTATTCTTTACCATGGTAGACAAACCCAGCCTAATATTGTAAGATTTGCAATCAGTAGCCACATTTGTAGTCTAATAAATATGTAACTTTATTAGACAAAGTGTGATAGTCTCATCTACTGCCATAAAATGGATTTTAAAATCAGATTGAGTAAAAGCTTTGAGTTTTTTTGTTCAATGCAATGCATGTAACTTTGGGCAATAATTGTCTTATTTTACAAGTTATACATGACAAAATATAAGGTAAATCATTTTACAGCTTAATATCTATTTTAGTGTGGATGCAAATATGGATACCTTGACCACAAATGCAAGAAAAAAACAATTGCTAAAGAACATAGCAATGTTAAGAAACAACCAACTGTACAGTCAACTTTTCAACTACCAAACACTGCTGATGCTACTTCAGTTCATCAAGGTTTAATTTCAAGTAAATCCTGGTTAACCAGAAACAGCTAAAACCCTTAAATTGTTTACCTTTTTTTGTTTAGTTAAACATATTTAGATCATATATTTAAGGAACCTAAAGAGTAAAGTATAAAAGTTGCGAACAAACATTTCAACCTAAAAACAACTTACTTAGTTAATTTTTCTGCTTACACAGAATTAAAAACATTAAAAAAATGGGCAAAATGATATCCATTTGTGTGCTTATGCTACCTTCTTCTATTGGGCAGCAACTTGTTCACCAAATTATATGTGGGTAGAGTAGTGTATATTGTTACAAGTTTTCTAATTTTTATTTAGCTGACGGTCCAGATGTAACGATATATCTCCCAATAGTTGGTGTAGTGTGTTTCTTGCTGGGCACTATGCTGTGCTTGTCTTTTGGAATAATATACAAGTTGAAACATGCATCATATAAAGGTAATCGATTGGAGTGGTAGTATGCGTTTTTTTATAGGTTTATTTCCCTGAAAAAAAAAACATATTGTTTTCAGTCTGTTTTTCTTTTTGCATCAAATGTTTGGCAGATTGAGGAAACTGTCACAGCTTGTAGACATGGTCAACGTGTTTTATCAACCTCATTTTACTCTATGGTCCCAGTGGGTCCTCCCAATGCACCCCTTTCCCGCAAAAAAGCAGAATGTTTTTATGCCTATCCGCACCAGGAACAAAAAGTTTCTATGCATGTGGTGCTGCATAAGTGTTGATGAAGTATGTTATAGTGTACACCCTAATTGTCACCGTCAGATAAGGGTGTCACTAGATGTGTGAAGTAAACTTGGATAGTTTGTAAAGCATGCCATTGTGGTGATTGTAGTGTTTTACCCTATACTTCCTACAGTTTACCTGCTAGTCCTGAAATTCGTGGATTGTGACATAGTGGTGTGTCATTCTGTTTTCCTCAGTTAATGTTTAAATCTTTTCTGAAATCAAACAAATGAAGCAGAATTTATCAAAAATGGTTGTTTAAAAATGCACAACTTTGTATATGTGGGTTGAGAGGTATTTCAAGTATGGTAAAGCCGCCCTTCTAGTTTAATTCAGTGTTTGATGCAAAAAATACATTTATAGCGTGTACACCTCACATGTCTTTATTGCAATTTGTTTGCCACATAATTTATTGTAAAATAGTGGTATATTTGTTTTACAACATTTTACCACATAATAATGTAGATCGAAACACTGTATGTTTTTTGTATCCCCAGGGGACAAGAAACCTTACGGAATAAATGGAAAATTACAAAAAGGTGAGTCTAGCAATAGCATAAAGATAACTGAAACAAGTGAAAAATAATGGTTATAATATTAATGCTTTTGACTTAACATGTTTGACTTTAAATGGACTAAAAAAAGAGTTAAAAACATGTATAAACTTGGTTGAAAATCATGTCCCTTTCTTTGCTTTTATATACCAAAGATGAATTTTCCAAAGGTATGTCATCTCAAATATTTTGTTTTATTTAAATTTACTTCTAATATTCAACAATCCTAACCATGCAATATTACTACAATTTAAAAAGCTTGTATAGTTATTCTGACCCTTTGTATTCTTATGATACTATGACATTTAAACTGCTTTTGCATGTGTTTTGTAAACCTGGGTGTCACAAAAAAAGGTAAAAGCAGATTAGCTGAGTTTCATCATCTTCCAAACACTGCACATCTGGTTGCAAATTAGAATAACTTGCTGTTCATCATCTTTTGTTTTGTTGTTTCATTTGATAAAGGCTACTTATATGTAAGTAATGCTTTAGTTCCTGGAATTAAATGTATGCAATGTTGAGTCTTCCTCAATATGTGTGCGGTCCTAATTCAGAAAGGGTTTTATTAATTGTTGGTGTAATTGTTGTTTATGTTTGTGGTTATTGAACTTGCAGCTGCCAAGTATGTGGAAAATAATTTACCTCCAAACTGCCTACAAGACTTCATGAGGTACGGCTTAGAATTGGATCCAAATGAAATTCAGCGCATTGAGATGAATGCAGGTTTGACTAAAAACTGTTGGTAACTTGGTTTTTGTAAAAAGAATTCTTTTTTTATGAGTTGATTAAAATGTTATCACAGGTGCACACACTGCAAAACAAATTATGCTTGCAATAGAGCGTTGGAGACAAAAAAAGGGAACTGTCACAGTGGAAGATCTAATTGCAGCATTGGAAGTTAGCGAATTACAGGAAATTGTAAATAAAGTTAAAGATTTGCTAGATCACACATACTGTGCTGCAGCAGGGGAAACTGCCCCGTTAAACGGAAATGTACCCGGAGAATATGTGTAATTGAAGAGACAGCTAGTCTATGCACTCTTAGCAGGAAATGTTTGGTGGATTTGGATGAAACTTTTATAGCTGGTAGATATGATCATGGTGATGTGTCATCAGTTTCGTTCAACCCCACAGTCCAAGTGGATAACCTCCCAAAATGGATCAAATGATCCGGCGATGTCAAATTTGTTAAAATTGACACAATTTGTACAACATGCCACTGTGGTGCATAAATTTCCTTGTTTGACCCCACAATCCCAGCGGTTACCCAGCTAGCCCTCCAAAATGGTTCAAATAATTCAATAATATCCGAACTTGTTGAAATTAACATTGTGGTTCATCCATTTCTTTGTTTGACCCCATAACAGCACCAGTTACCACGCAGGCCCTATTGAATGAAATTTACAGTCTATAGAACATGCCATTGTGGTGTATTAA
>QXVZ01016417.1:0-14493 GCA_008931825.1 Phallusia fumigata | reverse complement strand
AGGTGAGTGGGTGATTGACAGGCGCTGAGGGAGTTCCCCGAAAACGCCACTGTTTACGAGTTTCAAGGCAATTTAATGACGCAGCACGATCGAGCGCCTGGCGGAATGACGCCTGTTGGCTTTACTATCAGGGCAAGGAACTGTTTATTGGTGTAAATATCACCGGGGGGTTGGTGTTGTGGCGTTTACGTGAAGGTCTGTGTTTAAAACACGAAGTCCTGAAATGGAAAACCCAGGCAAGCAAATGGAACTCAACTTCAATTTGTGCGTTGTGGCTAAGCACAACATCAAGTATTTCTATGGAACGGCGATGGAACCTTAGGTATTGCTCCCAACGCTAGCTTAAGCACTAGTTAACCGACAACTGCCAACATAAACGTACAATTGTCATCAATAGGCCATTCCTAGAACCCGAAACTGCTCGTAAGGCGTTAACTATGTCCAAGCATCACGCGTCCTGTTAGAATTTTACTGATTCCGAGGAATTCAAACACGGAAAAACACCTCACAAAGAGCGAAACCAAAAACCGCGTCTCCGGCGTTCGAATCGGCGTCGTTCAATAATTACGAAAAAACGGGACCGCACCTCAAACACCGGAGATCAGCCCGCTCACGTCACAGTCGTCTGGTAAACAACCCACTGTGACGTCACAGAGACTTATCGCGCTGGGAATCGCGGGAAAATTCTCGTCGCCTCTCGTGCATCGGGTCTAAGTGTGCGCCCGCGTCAAGCCTAACCCGGCTGTGTATGTGCATTTTTTTCTTGATGTGAAAACAGGACTTAACACCTGTTGCTGTAAGTCGAACTTGCACGATAAAATCTTGATGCGAACTTTGAAATTTATGTTGGTTTTGGTGATAATAAACGGTTACAAGAGGTAGTTGTGTGAAGTATACAGGGACAACAACACTTCTACAGGTTATTGTTTGCTCAACTGGTACATCTGTGATAGTTAGGTATTCCTTTATCAGTATTTACTTCAGTACATCCAGCACCCAATCCAAGTTACCTAGCAACACTATCAACTTTTTGCTGCAACTTGTCAAATAACACAAGATTCGGGATCGAAGGAGCCCAACGACAATCACAACCACAAACTTTTTAACCAAAGTTCACAGAATAATTCCCATCAGGATAACACACTAGATCCCAAGGAAGAACTACCAAACATACACATTTTGTCATTTAAACTTTACATTAGATCTGCCTTGTAAATGACAATATCTCCACGCAACTAAAGGAAATCGCTAGAGCGAATATTTTGACTGTCATTAAATCACTACTCAACCACATAATTGAAAAGGTTTTACTTCGAATATTGACGTTGCAATGTCCGTCATCTTGCCAATCACCCCTAAAATTGTCAACCTTTAACCCCATTATCACCCTAAAAGAGCAGAAATTCGTTCGTCATATGTCCCCGTCGTGAAATCACCAGATACAGAAGAAACAAAAACAGATCCATAAATTTAAAAATCTATCTTGATGTTACAACATGTGTGCTACCGTGCCAGTGATGTGACCCTGCATACTGAAATCTAAGAGTTTTAAGGATGTGATGAACGCAATAATCAGCATTCAAAAGTGAGTCAGTGCCTTTGCTGTATTTAAGCGTCATCCCGCATTGACCTTCCAAGACTCGCGAATTCTCGTCACGTTTCGCTGCGCTCACGCTGACGTCACAAGTCAATCAATAGTCTCAGGTCAGCCTCGGTTTAATCGCGGCTGTTCTTTTTCGTGCGCGCTGCCCGTTAAAACGACTTGTGTGTATCTAATGTTGGCCTCCGGGCGTCGCGGGTTTCCCGGAACAGTGTGACGTGTGCGATGAATTTCCCGCAACGGAATTGTGGAAATAAACAACCGACGGGTTTCGGCGCTTCTGATTGGCCAATACACATTCGCTTTCTCGCGGGCGGGGCCAATTGGCTGCGGCGGATTTAACGAGGTGACGTTTAGGGCTGCGATATTTTAAGTGTACTTTATGCAACTTTGAAAGAGTTTGGTGAATAATGGGTTTGGACTCCATTGTTGATTTGGAATCTTCAAAACCACATGTCTGGCCCAGAATGTAAAAGCTTCAAAGCCTTTCAATTTTTTCCCAATAAATCGCTTCTATACGCTTCGTGATGTTTGTTGGCCATCAACTATAAAAAACTACTACGTCATTTACTTTGAATATCGAAGTTTTTTAATTTTGCGACATTCGGGCTTGTTGGTCAACCAATAGATGAACTAGTGTAAAAAGTTGTCAAGGCACAATTTGTCCCATATATCATGTGTGAAAGTTTGGCGTTAGTCAAACAGAACCAAGAGGATCCATAATAAAGCACACATTGCACCAAGCTTGTACCGACAAACATCACGCTGGTCTTTCAACAAACAAAATCACCAGTTTCGCAAGCACCAACAAAACACCATGTATCACACCAGCAAACACACTGAGACCTCCAAGCAAATGTTAGGTTCGAAAGCGATGGAGATTTGAATCGAAGACTTAACATAAATAGCCTATCGCAATTACAACCGGATTTAGCAGCAGCACAAATCGACGTAAAAGGCCTTGGAGCAAGATTCTGCTTTGGTAGCAACCGAAGGCAATTAGTAGTTTATAAATCGATACATGAACGGTGGAAATAGCTTGGGATTGTCGTTCCACGGCGGACGTGGATATTGTAACAGGATAAATTATGTTTATTTCGATTCAAGTTTCTAACTGAGCATAATTATATAACGCAACCTTGTGGGTTGTTGGCACGTTGACCTGTGATTCACAAACATGAATAGAATCCCACTAAAAATGCAAGTCAATTTAGATTCGAACACAAAATGTTTCATACTCCTTATGTTTAAACAAAGAAAAAATGCGCAAATAGTTCCCAGACCAATTGCCAAACACAACCAAAGAGGTTACACTTATTACCAGTTGTATCTAAAACTGAATCAAATATTCAAAAATCTAGACGGTTTTAGGTACATAATTTACCGGATTCCATTTTAAATTGTCTCAAAGAGAAGATAGACCCAAACGTTGGTTGTATCTTCTAATTAGTGTTGTTTCAACAATAGAAATTTTGTATCTGTTGAAGGGCGTCCATATGAAGAGGTGTTATATATTGCTTTTGCTTGGCTGTGTATCAGGCAATACACGGCTACACAGCATAACCCAGCAACAAACAAGCATTTGCAAATAGCACCGGCCTGTTTTTGGCGTCGCGGCCCCGTTCGTGTCTATGTAATTAATTCCCTTCTTAAAATAGCGATTGCGCAACTGCATCGACAAACGTTAGCCGCGAGTCTTAACGACCCTGACACGCACAGCAAATTACCGGAATGCCGTATACGGAACAGGGCAATCGAAGATCGGTTGCACAGACTCCAGGCACTGTGTGGCAATGACAAAAGAACAATAGAGGACACCGGAGTTTCGTGCGAGGGGAATCACCCGTGGGCTATTGTCTAAACAAAAACGATGGATTGTTGTCGCCGTTTTGAACGTAAACACATTCGAATTGCTTTCAATGGAAAGTCGGGCATCGTATACGCCCGATCGCTTTCAAGAAATGCCCTGGGTAGGTTGAAGGGAGTGATCCAGCTTCGCGGGTTAAGTGTTGTTTTAAGTCTTAACTGCGGATGTGGGATAGCAGCGTGTGTTAAATTGCAAAATGACAGAAAGGAACGCCAGTTTAAAAGGGTTCACACTTAGTTCATTGCCGGTGCGGGGACATTCATACAACCGTTCTGGAGCACACTTATGTTCATTCAAAGTGCATTATCCGTAGGTTTAGCGCCCTTTTCCCCTTCTGTGCTTCCGGACAGTTTAAGTGATACCAAGTTTGGGGCAAAGTTTCCTGCTGACCCTAAAACTTTACCATGATCATTACCGGGGTTGTTCCGGTTCGAGGTCTCGGGGAATCCCCCGCGAAATTTCCAGGGTTCGTTCGCTTTCGGAATTCCCTCGAAAAAGAAACTGGAACTTTCGGGTTCAAACAGGTCCAGGTCGGAAGCAAACACTAGTTTACATGCAAAACAGGACTTTTTCTCCTTTGGTATACTTTGCTTAACGCTTGATGGNACCGTTCTGGAGCACACTTATGTTCATTCAAAGTGCATTATCCGTAGGTTTAGCGCCCTTTTCCCCTTCTGTGCTTCCGGACAGTTTAAGTGATACCAAGTTTGGGGCAAAGTTTCCTGCTGACCCTAAAACTTTACCATGATCATTACCGGGGTTGTTCCGGTTCGAGGTCTCGGGGAATCCCCCGCGAAATTTCCAGGGTTCGTTCGCTTTCGGAATTCCCTCGAAAAGGAAACTGGAACTTTCGGGTTCAAACAGGTCCAGGTCGGAAGCAAACACTAGTTTACATGCAAAACAGGATTTTTTCTCCTTTGGTATACTTTGCTTAACGTCTGATGGTTTGCTAACAAGCTCAGTCGTAAGAGACTGGCTCGTTGAGAGGTTTCGACTTCCTTGCCTATGATAAGCAAGACATTTTAAAGTTTCAACCAACGTTCTGACCCAATTTTATAACAACCAACCAAACAATTGCACTGATTATTATAACAACAAAAAAATGCAACCAAATGTATTTATTACAAGCAAGAAAGATATCTAGCAGTTATGTTGAAACCCAAAATACGTTCAGAAAAATACATTAAATTACACATGTCCTTAAGAAACTTTACCACAAAAATGACATTCAAAGTACAATGATGTTAAAATACATTGAATTTCACACGTCCATCACGAAATTTCCACAAAAATGACATTTAAACTTTGTTTGCGCGTAATGTTTGCTAACACGGCTGGAGCTATTGGCAAACATCAAACCAGGTGCATAATTAAGTTTTGCGCCGGCGGCGGTCGCCACCCGAACACCTGCATGTGTCCAGTCCCAATTCCGGGACCTACTGCTGGTATCTCACATCAACTGCCTGGCTTAACTTCAAGGAGAAAAGCCCGGCCGTCAGCCGTCAACACCATTTGCACAAAGCCAATCAACCGTGACGGCAATGATAAGGGAGGCTGGTCGGGTTGTGCGTCACAGCGGTAAACTTATGGTGGCGGAGAATTAATTGGACAGGTAAGTATGACTGCTGGGAACGCAAAAATTCGATGGGGAGGAATTTGTAATTTTGTTTTGAAGTATTTGCGTCGACTACTGACAGGTATGACGTAGTTGCGATGCGGACATGCGCTACCGTTGACAATAATAAGGAATTACGCTTTTTGGTCGGCCTTGCGGAATTTCTTTGAAAAAATGGATATGTAGGATGTATGAGAAGCACTTTTTCACAAGCACATCTGTTTGTATTGTTTTTTTGTGACTTTAATTGAGTAGAAAGTCGTCGGTTGTTTAGAAAACATGCAACTCTTATGCACTGATAAATGATGTCGGCGATTGTTGCATTGTAAGGTTTGCTTTACAATGTATTCACTAAATACAACACCGCAACCTTATGTCAACAAAATACACCTACAAAAGTATTATATCTCTGCATACTTTTGTGTATGAAACCAATCACATCACCAATATAATTTCATTAGGTAAGGCAGGCATCCAAAGTGACCACCCAAAGTGCACAAGTCAAAACCAACGCTGTCAGGCATATCAGTAACCCGCAAACCGGTTTTTAAGAATTCACTAAGGAACGAACTCGCCGGGTTTTAAGAAGGGTAATAAAATTTGTCGGGTGGGTTTGGTCTCAAAGCAAAAACGCTTTGCTGAATCATTTAACGACCGTCTTGGTGGGATAACAATAAAACGGTGTCCAGTATACGGGTAGAAGAATGACCGGTAGCCTTTTAAGATTGAACCCGAACACAATTACGTGTTATTTGCTGCTAAAGTTATAGTAATAACTCGCATGCTGTTGGAGACGGTATAGGTACAGGTAAAATGAAATGTCATTTCTAGGGCTTTATTCAGAAAAGATACACGCGTTTTCACGACGGCCGGACCTCGAAAGCTCCGTGTTCCACGTCCTTGAACATAGACAAAATTACTGTCTGTGTGCGTACAAGAAATGAGGCAAAATACTCAGCTCTGTATGTGAAACAAGGAAACCGATAACGTAGCGCATTAAAAGCTTTGGCACGTTTCGAAATTCAAGATGCAAAGCTTTGGGTTTCGCAGTCCTTACACCGCTCCAATAATCCACGCAAATTGAGGCTCCGACGTCAGATTACATTCAAACAACGCAACACAATTCTCATTACACATGACGTCATATCCTTAAGATCCAGGACTAAATTTCCCGACAGAGGCCTCAGTACAAACGTGAACGTGTATTACGAATCCTAGCTTTAGGCCTGTCTATTCATACCATCCTTGAATCCCTCGAATTATGTGATTAAGTTTCATTTCGACACAGCACTTTTTCGTAAAGACTCAATAGACGGAACGAGTTATGACGTCATGACGTTGACATTTACCAATCGGCCACCACCCACCACTGGCCTTTATGACGTCATTTATGACCCCCATCGCAGGGGGCAGTCGGTAAGTTCTAGCAGCGCAAGGAAAAAACTGTCGGAAGTGTGGGTGTTTGTTTCCCACATGAAAAAGCGTCGATGTTTGAAACAAAGACATTAATGCTTATTGATAAGAAACGGGCAAGTTACCAGCAAACTCCTGTAGCACAAAAACCACACAAGGTCTTTGTCTATTTCACTGGCTCGTTATGGCAAAGAGCGCTTCAACGTACACACTGGTATTCGATTGTTATTACAGGCCAGGTTACATAACATCGACACAATAGCTTCTATTTCACATCCGCTTGAAGGTAAATGTAAGGAAACAAACCCCTACCGTGACAAATCGTAAGTTCCGTTCTAACAGCAAGCCTTTTAATTTAACAGCTAGGTTAGAATGCAATACCGTTCTATTACTGTCTATTGTAAAGTGTGTAGTAAAGTCAATGTCGACCGAAAACGTTTCAAATGGCACGTCGGAAAACGATTGGAAAACCAGATAAGCCACATCTGACACACGTCTAGCATGAAGTTGCCTTTTAAGGGCGTTTTAATGGCAGCTGTAACAAATGTTTATTGGGTAATTAATTTAAAGTCGGGATTTATCCGTATAGGTTTTTTCATTGCGTATATAACAGGTTTCTAAACAAGCGAAAATCCACACTTGGTAGTAGAACCCATACTCGGAAGCCCCAATTTACGGTCTGTACAACAAAGACTGGTGCCGTACGGACATCCTGCGTATTCAAGGAAGCGCAAATTAATTAAGCAGCACCAGCAGAACCAAAATTGGCCTCATACAGTCTGTGAGTCTGCGAGGTCTAAATGAACGCACAAGTTTCGCCTGGAATTCGGGTATAAATGTCTGGCATACCCATACATACACGCACAGTTTCGATATTAAGCTCAACTTTGGCTGCCCGAGGATTTGTGACCGTTGTAGTTTCAGATTCCGGGTTTCGATCGTAAGTGAACCGACCAGACGCGGTATCTTTGTTGCGTTTGAAGTTTTGTTTGGAGATTATTTGTTTCCGCCCTGGGGGCATTTTGACTTTCGCGTTCGGTTGCAAAACGGACAAAGTATACAAATCGATGTTGACACACAATTCCACAAGCAAATGATTAGGCCTTTTTCGATACTATACAATTAAACACGTTTCATCAGCCTGGCACGGCAAATTTCATTTGTACATTTTACCAACAAGCAAACTGCCCTTGTTTAAACAACTAATGAACAGGGTTGGGTCGTAACACAGCGATAAACGTTCCAAAAATTACAAAAACCGATAATGACGACACATAGGTGTTACTAGTAGACGATGAACCATGGCACTGATCTGTTAAATGGCGAGCGTCACACGTGACAAGAACTAAACTAAATAGTAATTCGATACAACGGTATTAAATTGTCGAGCCTCGCAAAGACGTGACATGAAATTCTAACTCAAAAAAGTACGACTTGTTTAATGACACACCCTGACAAGGTTTAAAAAAATTTGGAATTTCAACATTTAAATTGCTTTTAATGATTAAGAGTGCGATGTAACTGTGATAACATACACAACCAACATCTCGAATTTGTCAAGCCCACGGGAACAAAACATTAGGAAACCCGCCCATTCTATTCGGCACTTCCCTTTTAGCTAACAGTGTAGCACCGTGTGCATTAACAGAGTATTGTCGCACGCTGGAATATAGTGGAATGATCGATAGGCGAGCGTATGTCGGCCATCGTCGGTCCTTCACGCCTCACAGGCCTTCCACACTGCCATATGCCCTCCAAAAGACGGTAACGTGATTTCATGACACAGACTGAAACACGTTTAACCGATTTCTATGTATTCTGAGGGCCTTCCCTTTAAAGACAACAGTCCAGTACACTGGCTCTTACTTTCAGCAACTTACAACCATATTTTTATAACGAAGGTTACTGTACAGAAAACAACACTAAACACAACAGATACGCTGCAATAACTGTACAAAGATATCATATTTCACATACAGGGCTATTGGACTTAGTTTTTGCGCTTTGTCGGCCAAAAAGTTCCTGTATCATTAGCTGGCCAGTAGAAACAGAAAAGCTGGACAACCTGAGGTAACAACAAAGTATATCTGCTTCTCCACATGTCATATGTCCAAAGGTCTAGCGGACAGTCTAGTTAGAACAACGCAGGAGATTTACACTTTTAACTGATCTAGTGACAACTGTCTAATTGATGTGCCACTCACCTGATAGTGTTGATAACCTCGGCCATTCCACATCATCATGCTTTGCTGTCTTTTCTTTGGCAGTGTTAATCCCAACTGATACTATAGTCCATTGTACTTTGAACAGAATAAATAAACTTGTTGCTGTTGCTGTTNAACACGTTTAACCGATTTCTATGTATTCTGAGCGCCTTCCCTTTAAAGACAACAGTCCGGTACACTGGCTGTTACTTTCAGCAACTTACAACCATATTTTTATAATGAAGGTCACTGTACAGAAAACAACACTACACACAACAGATGCGCTGCAATAACTGTACAAAGATATCATATTTCACACACAGGGCTAGTGGACTTAGTTTTTGCGCTTTGTCGGCCAAAAAGTTCCTGTATCATTAGCTGGCCAGTAGAAACAGAAAAGCTGGACAACCTGAGGTAACAACAAAGTCTATCTGCTTCTCCACATGTCATATGTCCAAAGGTCTAGCGGACAGTCTAGTTAGAACAACGCAGGAGATTTACACTTCTAACTGATCTAGTGACAACTGCCTAATTGATGTGCCACTCACCTGATAGTGTTGATAACCTCGGCCATTCCACATCATCATGCTTTGCTGTCTTTTCTTTGGCAGTCTTAATCCCAACTGACACTATAGTCCATTGTACTTTGAACAGAATAAATAAGCTTGTTGCTGTTGCTGTTGCTACTGTGTTCTGGCCCTGAGAGAACGCCACTGTAGTGTGTGTATTCAGTTTTGATGCGGGCGCTGTTCTGGCGCTGTTCTGCCGCTGCTTCCCCTCCGCCCATGGAAACGCAAATGACTCAGTCTCGCACTGGCACACCGGCGCGCTCGCTCGCTCGACGGAGAGCGCTTGGAGACCCGAACTTCCCACAAAAAGTAGAGAAAGTGCCTTGGCGGTGAGCTGGATGGCCCTTTCGGCACGTACGGCGATGGATAAGGAACAAACGAGCGCGCTGTGTTAGTTTTGGACGCGAAAGGGGCCCTGAACCGGGTGGCGTTACTTGCGTTTCTATTTGCAGCCGTCGTACGTCAGTGCACATTATACGGATCCGGCTGTTTCCTTTCCCACATCGGGGGAACTCCCCGGCGCTGCGTACGTGAACTGTCTCGCTTTCCGACGGTGACGCGGCGGGTGTAGACAGCGATATATGGCGCTTTTTTGTGTGTTGTTGTTGCTGTTGTTGTCTGGAGTTCACGATAAATTGGCAGGGATTGGCTGGATACTCATACCTACAGTGTAGACTGGCATGCTTCTAAAACCCATGGCGTAGCCACTTGCTTTCAACCGCATGCATATCACGAACAACAGACTACCTGTTGTGTTATTAATTAACCGCACTTACATTTAAATTCCGGATGCACAGAAGCATAAACACGGATGCCAACAGGCGCTTGATTGTTTTGTTTCAGGCTAGACGGCAAGTCTTGAGCGCAGGGGTTGTGTGAAAAAAGCGCCACGACCGCAAAGGGCGCCTAAAACAACAATCTTTTCCCTTCGCCTGTCTGTTTCAAAACATGAAAAAGGCAGCGCGAGGCCAGATAGCGGCTTGCGGGCTCGGGGTCCCCAACAAACAATGGCTGGTGACGTTCGAATCGAGTTGACGACAGCGGTCGGCAAACAGACTGAGAGTGTGGTGCTGTTTCTCCACACCTGAATCGAGTCTGCCTGTCCGAGCGCATTGCGACAATACTTTGGTATGAAAATTGCAAGTTGCGCCGAGACTGGGAGCGACGCGGTCATTATTGGACCTGTGGTGGGCCACTGGCGACTGACTGCTTGGGACTTTGGGGCTGGGCCGTAAGCAGGTATAGAGAGATCATGCAACATAACGTGACGTGCTGTACGGTATGACGACCGCGCCTGTATTTGTTAGCTGTAATCACGTAAATTGGGTAACCAGCTATGTTTGTTATTGTTATAGTCATGTAAATTAGGTAACCGGGTTAAAGATCGCAAAACGCCGAGGCAACATAAAGAATAACAACACAGCTACACATTAAACACCGACAGTGCGCTGGCCTTTGCTTTACCCTTACAGCAACCTTGACCTTCTAGGAATCAATATACCTTGGAACGGATGACAATGCTATTCAAAGCAAACCACCAAGTACGACACACCAAGCGGAATAAGATATTCAGTTCCGGCTTCGACTCGTCAGGCGTCGCGCTTGAGTATCCGCCACTCGACAACGACTCGCTTATGGAAATTAGAATTACAGCGGCGATAATCCCAGCAAATGTGTTGTACTGAGGGCAAACGGTCTGATGTGGCGGGCGCGCACCAAAACCGGTTTCGCGGCCTCATCGATAATCGCATTATAATCGCCACGCAGAACTGAGATTTAATTGCTAGAGCGCCCACTGGTACCTCTGACCGTCCAGGAAGCTTACAAACGAATACAAGTTGCATACAAGTTTTAGTTCGGTGTTAAAAGTAATAAAAAACATTTTGAGGATAAGGAAAACCTGTTAACAGCACTTTCGAATTCTGTAAGTGTTGCTAATATTTGTTATAATGGTAGAAATTGGGATTTTGGGACTACATGAACGCAACGTAGTGTGCACGGATAGCATATGCGCGGCAAACAACAACACATTGACAATATCGGAAATCGTATCAGCGCCCGTTGCATGATGGCGGAGGAGTATGCAAGACAAAGCGGAAAACGCCACAACTGTTGAAGAGGCATTGTCTGTNACAACAACACATTGACAATATCGGAAATCGTATCAGCGCCCGTTGCATGATGGCGGAGGAGTATGCAAGACAAAGCGGAAAACGCCACAACTGTTGAAGAGGCATTGTCTGTAGAGCCAGATTTTTTGTTTGCATTTACGGCACCACTAAAAAAATGGACCTCATAAAACAAACCAAAGAATTTTCGTAACAACGCCACATTTTTCGCATTTCAGGTATTGCGCCGTTAGTTAACTAGCACTTGGGGCACATGCCAACCCTCATCAAGACAAATAAGCTACGGCGTCGGCCCAAGGCGCCAGTCCGACCCACTGGGTCACACACGGCGCTTGTTGTGCAGTGATATGACGTTGTGGGTTCATGTAAATGGAATTGAGCCGGGGCGGGCTGTTGTGTCATGACACACAATACCACCGCACACGCAACTACACAATAAGTATCGGTGTGTATCCTAGTCAACGTGTTGTTCGGCCACAAGTGTATCTGATGGACTTTAGCAGTCCAAAAAATACGTGACCGTTTAAAAATTAGTGTTCAAAGGATGTCTGCAGTTGGTAAGCATTGAAAACGGCAAAATGAGGAACATTCGTTGACATAGTTTTATGATTGACACCAACGTTATACCACCAAACTAATCTCATTGTTTTGTTGCCAAAATCACTGTATATTGCACATTTTTTCCAGCAAATTCTGAGCAAAAGATTCGGGTTATTTTATTGCTATATCCACAATTTGATTATACCGCACATAGATCTACCAAAAAAGGAAACATTTAATTTAATAAGTTTGCATCTATCAAATACAATTGTCACCAAATGCAAAAGTAACTCGTGCATGGGGTGTGATATGGATTTGTAGTCTCAATGAAAACACGGACATCGATATTGGCGCCGTTGCAAAACCACACCTCCCGGGAGCGTGTCAGGCGCTACATCTTGATGCACACCGGTGGGCTCCCGGGTGGCTTACATGAAACGCATTGAGCTCGAGTGATTGACGACGGATAGCGAGCCCTTGGCCATGCGAGGCTCATTAGAAACAATTTGTTACCGGTTGCGAGAGAGTGCGCACCTCATGCTCGCCCCTTTTGTGTATCGCCGCGCCGCTTCTCTCTCCCTCTCCGGCCGCCAGGGTGGCAAACGCAGCGGCGACCCTTTAAAGGTACGCAACTCGGCAACTGATAGTATGACATATAGGCCGGTTAGAGCAATTAGCAGCTGCGGCGGGGAGATCGGTAAATCTTTTAAAAGACTTGTAGGTGATAGACACATTAAAGGTGGCGTTGGCACTAGAAATCCCACAGAAGCAAATTCAAACCACCGTTTATCAGAAGCCAAAAACAGTTCATTCACATGTCCATGCGAGCCTATGAATCATAATTGTTGCGTCATCATGTCACCGTGTGTAGATGNCCAGATTTTTTGTTTGCATTTATGGCACCACAAAAAAATTGACCTCATAAACAAACCGAAGAATTTTCGTAACAAGGCCACATTTTTCGCATTTCAGGGATTGCGCCGCTAGTTACCTAGCACTTGGGGCACATGCCAACCCTCATCAAGACAAATAAGCCACGGCGTCGGTCCAAGGCGCCAGTCCGACCCACTGGGTCACACACGGCGCTTGTTGTGCAGTGGTATGACGATGTGAGTTCATGTAAATGGAATTGAGCCGGGGCGGGCTGTTGTGTCATGACACACAATACCACCGCACACGCAACTACACAATAAGTATCGGTGTGTATCCTTGTCAACGTGTTGTTCGGCCACAAGTGTATCTGATGGACTTTAGCAGTCCAAAATATGTGTGACCGTTTAAAAATTAGTGTTCAAAGGATGTCTGCAGTTGGTAAGCATTGAAAACGGCAAAATGAGGAACATTCGTTCACATAGTTTTACGATTGACACCAACGTTATACCACCAAACTAATCTCATTGTTTTGTTGCCAAAATCATTGCACATTTTTTCCAGCAAGTTCTAAGCAAAAGATTCGGGTTATTTTATTGCTATCTCCACAATTTGATTATACCGCACATAAATCTACCAAAAAAGGGAACACTTAATTTAATAAGTTTACATCTATCAAATACAATTGTCACCAAATGTAAAAGTAACTCGTGCATGGGGTGTGATATGGATTTGTAGTCTCAATGAAAACACGGACATCGATACTGGCGCCGTTGCAAAACCACACCTCCCGGGAGCGTGTCAGGCGCTACATCTTGATGCACACCGGTGGGCTCCCGGGTGGCTTACATGAAACGCATTGAGCTCGAGTGATTGACGACGGATAGCGAGCCCTTGGCCATGCGAGGCTCATTAGAAACAATTTGTTACCGGTTGCGAGAGAGTGCGCACCTCATGCTCGCCCCTTTTGTGTATCGCCGCGCCGCTTCTCTCTCCCTCTCCGGCCGCCAGGGTGGCAAACGCAGCGGCGACCCTTTGAAGGTACGCAACTCGGCAACTGATAGTATGACATATAGGCCGGTTAGAGCAATTAGCAGCTGCGGCGGGGAGATCGGTAAATCTTTTAAAAGACTTGTAGGTGATAGACACATTAAAGGTGGCGTTGGCACTAGAAATCCCACAGAAACAAATTCAAACCACCGTTTATCAGAAGCCCAAAACAGTTCATTCACATGTCCATGCGAGCCTATGAATCATAATTGTTGCGTCATCATGTCACCGTGTGTAGATGAAAAATTGAAAATACGCACTGACACCACAATTAACAAGATAACTTTACCGGTGGTACAGCGTTTTCCTTCCGGTCATTTTTACTGCAAAGTCACTAATGTTTCGGCATCCGTTTCAGGGCGCCTTTGCAACGGCAAAACGACAAAAAGACATGACGCTGTTGCCAGCATCGACTTACCAAGTTATGACGTCACGTCGTCGACCGCGGCTCTGCGTCATGACGATTCAACACGTAAACAGCGTTTGTGTGCAGTACAAGTTGTTTACAGCTGCGTGCATAAAGCCAGGCACACGCGGCAATGCTACACCTTGTTGGTATAGCCAAGCACACCCCCAAATAGAAGTGCACTTGGCGATAGGACAAACCAACGTAAATCAAGTATTTGACTGTTTTCA
>QXVZ01016380.1:0-27788 GCA_008931825.1 Phallusia fumigata | reverse complement strand
AGCATTCATCAAGTCAAAAGTTGAATAAAATGTGTAAATTTACGGTTCATTGTTAAGGTTTTAGAGTTTCTTTCGACTAAAGGTTAGCTCATACAAGAAGGTGACTGATGAAAACTTACAACAATGGCAGTTGTTTTAAATTGCATTCCCCAAGGTTGTTGGGGCCAAAATATAAGAAATTTTAAAGGACATTACAACCTTATTGACGTACGTGGAGATGTAATTCCTTTTATTAAATGCGTCAGCAGAATACGAAATGAGTAGTTAATCACGTTTTACTTGTGAATATTGGCGAAATCAGCATGTTTTGCGAAGTAAAATATCTGATTCGAACGTGCAATTATCTAGAATAAAAAACGTTTCCATGGTGTCTTTTTTCGGAGCTGACATCCGAGGAATAAGCCTTGTCTTGATTTAGATTCACTTCTTAGTGTTGAAGCAGTCTTGGAATTTGGCGCTAATTTTCCCAAATTTTTTTATCTACTTTGTGAAAGTTGTTCTACAACACACGATTGTTTCTTGATGAAGTTTTAGAATTTTGCGTTGTTGAAAATCTCTGCAAGAAAATAATAATCANTCAAAAGTTGAATAAAAGGTGTAAATTTACGGATCATTGTTAAGGTTTTATAGTTTCTTTGAATTGATGAAAACTTGCAACAATGGCAGTTGTTTTAAATTGCATTCCCAAGGTTGTTAGGGCCAAATATGGGAAATTTTAAAGGACATTACAACCTTATTGACGTATGTGGAGATGTAATTCCTTTTATTAAATGCGTCAGCAGAATACAAAATGAGTAGTTAATCACGTTTTACTTGTGAATATTGGCAAAATCAGCATGTTTTGCGAAGTAAAATATCTTTTAATGAGTCGAACGTGCAATTATCTAGAATAAAAAACGTTTCCATGGTGTATTTTTTCGGAGCTGACATCCGAGGAATAGGCCTTGTCTTGATTTAGATTCACTTCTTAGTGTTAAAGCAGTCTTGGAATTTTGCGCTAATTTTCCCAAATTTTTCTACTTTGTGAAAGTTGTTCTACAACACACGATTGTTTCTTGATGAAGTTTTAGAATTTTGCGTTGTTGAAAATCTCTGCAAGAAAATAATAATCAATTTTCAACAAACTGTAAGCATGACAAGTCAAGGCTAAATCATGTCGTAAATATAAAGTAGTTTCCGTAAAAACCAAAGGCAGTTAATGAATTCCAATAATCCAACCTCAGCTAATTTAGTTTGAACCCAAAAGAAGCTATACGTTTTTTCTCACAAAAGGGTCTTACGTGTTACCTATAAAATTGTCAGCTCAGCAACAACACAGGGTTCGACCACCTCAGCCAGCGTTCGACATTGAACTTCCAACGTGGCGTGACGGATTCACAACTTGTCAAAAAATATTTCTAGTGGGAAAAACATTGGGATCCTGACACAAAATCATTGCTCCTACAGTGTTAGGTAACGAGTCTCATACGTCGAGTCTCGTCAAGCAATGCCTTTATCACAAGGAAAAATCTAAGTTTTGTGCACCACAGGCCAAAAGCGCAAGAAACTTTAAGCGTTTCCAAGCATTATGATCAAAAGCGCTGTATAAATGTTAAACCAACACTAGTTTGTAAAATGATTTAAAATTATGAAAATATGCACCACAACTCCCCCATTAGCGTGATAAAAATTTCTATTGATATAAAACCACAGTCACAATGTGGTTACTACTTGAAACTGATCATTTGACTCTAAAGTTTTTGATTCATTCCAAAACTAACAGAAAGAACGCGCCACCCGACCAGTTTTTAACAAAGAGAATTATCGTCGATTGCGACATTTAGAAAATACACAGAATCCATAAAAAATATCCTGTAGGCATCGCACGTTTGGTGCTACGCTGACTCGAGTCTCCTCAACACTGCTCCAACCTGTCAAAACCTACTTTGTGTGTTGTTTTTCGGATGTTTGCGAGATAAGCAGTTTGCTTACTGTTGACCCGGTTTTGACCTTGACCTACTTGCAAAGCACAGAATCCGCGGTTATGCAGTCTTGAAAAAGTTGGGAACCAGAGCGACCTCTTGTTCTGTGGTTAATGGTTGTGGTTTTACCGCACATACTTGATCAAAGATATTTACTGTTTTTACTCAAATATAATGTTCAATTTCGAGTAGTCAACGATAACAATTCCACGGACCAGCCTCCTGCGCCAACCAAAGCAGCCAAGAACTGCTGGTTTCCTCAGTAAATGCGTGTAAACTGTTACTGTGGCAATTCTATACGTTACACTTTTCCTGTAACATCGAATTAGCAACCGACTATTTATCACGGTTACTTGGGGTTATTGAGCTTTAATCCAACCAGACTGGAGCACTAATGCGAACTTTTCTATTTATGTAAACATGACGAAACTAATTGACATCGCATATACTAATGCAGCAATATGTATTGAATGGCAACCTTGTTTTAAGAATCTATCCGATTGACATACGGTCGTTAGTCTACAGCTGTTAGTGAACATGTCATCCCTAAATTTTACTGTGCAATTTTTAAGTTTTTTTAACAAAACGTCATAGGGTCATAAACTTGTATGTAGTATAATAAAACAAGTCAACTTTTTTGGTGACCGCATGTTGTTGAATAACTATTTGTTCTATAACGCCAATATAGGTTTTTCCGGGTTAAACCTTGGCTTTTGACCTAAATACATAACCCCAATGTCACAACAACTTTTTAGTTCTAATCTTTAAATACCATCCAAACTATCTACAAACTTTTCTGTCTGGTGACTGACGCAAGATTTTGATGTGAACTACGTAATGCTGAACTAATTTCTCGAGTTTTAAAACCAAACTGATATTATTTACCAGCAAACGAAATGAAGACCTTAAACATTTATTATAATTACGATAATAAATGCTACGGTTATGGCAAATTACAGGCCATTTCAATTTTTCTGGATGTTGGTTGTCGATTACGACTCCCCAGTTTGACATTGTCCTTTATGTTCAATTTTCCTAAATGCAAAAAACAACATTTGTTAAGTTTGTGACAAAATATTTACAACAAATATATTAAAATTGATAAAATTGTATTTCTTGCATTCTTAAACGCGAGGCAATACAACTGTTTCCACTTTATAGATTAGTATTGCATCACTTTATTGTATTTCGATGCTTAGGTGTTCGATCCAACTTGCATGTTGCACTTTGCGACTTCAAACTCACATGCGTTTGGGTAGGTAACTCCGTCGGAGCCGCAAACTGGATCATATAGGGCCAAGCAGATCCTACAAAACAGTGCAGATGCGTGTGTTCACGATAAAATGTATTGACCGATAAGATATTTAAACATTGAAACCAAAGAGTTAAACGCTAAACAATACATGCGGGACAAAATACAGAATATTTTGCAAGGTTCGGATATACAACCAGCCTAAATGTTTAGGCTCAGTTCCGGTCCGTCTGCCTGCTTTAAACACTTTTCCCGGGTGTGTCTGCAAGTTTATTAACAAGTTTAACATTCAGCAAGTGCAACCAATGTAGGATTAGGGTTGCCAACCGTCCTTTATTTCAAAGAACAATCCTTTGATCAGCTCTATTTGTCCTTGTCCTTTATTGAGATTCAAAATGACACTTTTTGTCCTTTATTTTGAAATAGTTTTAATTGGAGACTCACGAAAAACTGAAACCAGATGGTGATGTCCTACTCAAAATTAAGTCGAAATTTGGTATGAATGAAATCTATATGAGAAAAATTTTAATAGTAGTGCCCATATTTCATGTTATTATCAGATCGAAATTGGAAGTGTGTTTTAAAGACATGATAAAATATCAATCAAGTCCTTTACTGTGGCTCAACAAAGTTGGCAACCCTATGTAGGATTTAATTTGATAATGTATTGCGACCGCCTTGCATTTCAAGGGTTTGTAGCTCTTGAGCTTCATGAACAAGCAACTGCAGCTGGCCGATGTTGCATGAAACTGTATTGACGAACCAAAACCAAAATGAAAGTCAGCAAAGTCAGCAAAACTGTGACAGGAATCCTGGCTTAAAAGCGTTTTGTTTATTGTTGTAAACATAATTTCTATACTTAGTCGGGGCAGTCTTCTGTTGCTTGAACCACGTTAAGACAGATTAGTACAGATACAAGTAAAATAGCGGTGGTCTTCATTGTGGATGCTTCAACGGTTTTGGTTGTCACAAAAATTGACTGTAAGCTTAGCTTTCTGTAAAATAGACACAAACATTAAAAAGAGACTGCAAAAGGCTGCAAAAAAACTTTTTAACAACGCTCGTGGTGTTAGTCTTCAAGTCCTAAAGATCACGACTGACTGTTGAACCGACAGAACACGTATATTTGTGCACATTTCTGCAAATTTGGGCTATGTACGTTGACATTTGTGAATCTTTGAATTGTAAACTTGGTTTACAGCCCTGGCAAAGTTCAAACTGAATAGAGGATCATAAAATCAGGATCGCTGTTTAAAACGTACAAGTGGGGTCGTTCAATTTTTATTAGCTCGGCGACGGATTTCATTTAATCGACAAAGCCAGCATTCATCAAGTCAAAAGTTGAATAAAAGGTGTAAATTTACGGTTCATTGTTAAGATTTTATAGTTTCTTTCTACTAAAGATGGTGACTAATGAAAACTTGCTGCAATGGCAGCTTTTTAAAATTGCATTCCCCAAGGTTGTTGGGGCCAAAATATAAGAAATTTTATTGACGTACGTGGAGATGCCATTCCTTAAAAAAATGCGTCAGCAAATACAAATGAGTAGTTAATCACGTTTTTCTTTAGAATATTGGCAAAATCAGCATTTTTTCAAAAAAAATGTCTTTTAATAATTCAAACGTGCAGGTATAAAAACTAAAAAACATTGACATGGTGTCTGTTTTCGCAACTAACATCCGAGGAGAAGGCTTTATCTAGATTTAGATGCATGTTTTTGTCTAACTTGTGAAAGTTGTTTTACAATGTGCGACTGTTGCTTAAAGAATTATTTAAATAAACCTTTGCGTTGTTGATAATCTCTGCAAGAAAATAATTAATGTTTATCAAACAGTAAGTATGGTGAGAAGTCAAGACTAAATCATGTCGTAAATATAAAGTAGTTTCCGTAAAAATCGAAGGCAGTTAATGAATTCCAATAATCCAACCTCAACTAATTTAGTTAGACCCAAGAAGAAGCTATACGTTTTTTTCACTTCGGGCGGGCTTACGTGTTACCTGGAAAATTGTCATCTCAGCAACAACACAGGGTTCGACCACCTCCGCCAGGATTCGACAATGAACTTTCAACGTAGCCTAACGTATTTACAATTTGTTACAATAGTTGCTCCCTGGCGTGCCGCAACACACAAGGGAATTAGGAATGTTACGGCGAAGCTGGTTGGCACCCGAATCATGTTTTGCAGTTAGAGGGTTCTGGGTTCGACCCCCGTATGAAAACCGTACCGGACTTTTCATTGCCACAAATGACAAATACAAACACGCAGCATTCAACGCAATAAACACAAAAGTATTATCACCCGGCTTCATGTATTAAAGACGCACTTTTTATCACAAACGGCTTTTTCGTTGCTAAGCCGTCCTGCATGATGGGCGAAAATCTTGATAACTGACAACGCCCTAAAGCACAAGATTTTAAATATTATCAAACTTTCTCAGGGCGTTAATTTTTTATTTGATTATTTTTGGCCGTCAGCTTGCCTGCGAATCTGGGCCTGCATGAGTACCATATGTTGCTGCTCTTTGTCCCCAGTCAGCGGATATCACGCGAACCTGATGTTTTCTTGTTCTAGCGATCACTATTCAACCTGGTCAGAAATTTCGTCAGCACCCTCTGTGTTCTGTATTTTATAGAAGACTTTGCGTCATTATCTTCTTTATTGATTTATACTTGTTGAGGAGGTTACTTTGCACTAACTTCGAGTAAATGCGTTAGCAAAGTTGACGTCAAAGAGCATGTTTAGTGGGAAAAACAATGAGATCTTTTTGAGTTTCGAGGGCAGCAAGACGTGGTCCCCTGATACAGACGAAATCATTGCAGGCCTTCAAAACCGGGTTTGTGTGTTGTGCTTCAGTTGTTTGCGAGATAAGCGGTTTGTTTACCTCTTGACCCGGTTTTGACCTAAAGCACAGAACGTTTTTCATAATTTCTAAAAACATCGAGAAAGAAAAGAGCCACACTCTGATCTCCCATGTTCCCATAATACTACATGGCGTGCAAAAGCACGTTAACATGACGTCAAAAGATCAACTTCAAGTTAACGCGACATCTAAGGTCCATCACCGCGTTCATTCAATCTTGGAAAAGTAGGGAAACAGAGCGACCTGTTGATCTGCGGTTAATGATTTTGCTGTTTACCGACCGATACTCGCTAAAATATATTGTCTGTATGAGTTGTTTTGCTGCTGCGGTTTGTGTAAGCTGAGATTGGGACATCGGCTTTCGGATTTTATAAGGGATAGCTGAAGAGTTGAACCACAAACGGGGTCAAGCCAGAAACGCCATTTAGCAAATCATGCATGTTTCTGTGCCCTGATATGTTGCTCGAATTTAGTTTGGTCCGTAAAGCTGTGATATTTGTAGTGGGATCTTGTAAATGTTGTATTAGATGTCAAATTTCGCCAATTTTCTGTTTTCAGACTTGGTATTTTCACAAAAGTATTCAGTCAATCTTTTTGACCCTAACATGAAGACTACATTCGTATTCTTGGCCGTGGCCCTTCTTTGCTTCACAGCCATTTAAGCTCGACGAATCAAAGGGTGTTTAAGGTAAGTTTATATTTCTGATAAAATTTTCTATAAAAACTAACTTATTTCCATTTTTATAAATTTGGAATTTTAATAGTTTTAAGTTTAGCCAATTTTATAACTACATAATAATAAATCCCACTGCTAGCCTACCTATTTTTTTTTAATTAATGTTTTTTAGAAAATGTCCTTTTATAAAAAATGAATTATGTGGTAGTGACGGAATAACATGTTTAAATGAATACGTCTTCGAGGCAGCCAATTGCAGAGCGTAAGTATTCTGAATATTATTAATGATGTAATGAAAGGCATAAAGAAACGACATCTGACTTTTTTAAGATTTCCGAGGTCAAATGTAAGCTGTTGTATTTCCGAAAGAATGGTTAAAGTAAGTTTTTGTTGCCGTGTCACCAGCGATAAAACAACAACCATAGTATTTGTAAAATCAATGCAACAAAAGTTCTTATGGTGCGGCCCTCGAGCTGATCCTTTGAAGTTTTCACTCGGCCCTCAATATTTGAGTTTGAGAATCCTGGTTTAAAGTACTATTCAAAGTTTGTGTTCTCGCTTTTACATCGCGCTTTTCGGTAACTGTAATAATTGAAACAAGTTTAGGGCATGACTCAGCCTAAGATCTATTAAAGTTTCATGCCATAGTTTACTTATTTGAGGGGCCACAAAGTAGCCACTAGGACTTTGTTGTCATCGAGTTAGTCACACGCCATCATGTCATCTGTTTAAACTCAGACAAGCAGTCCCAAATAAATCTGTCGATAAACCACTATGACCCCATCTAACAACTGTGCAATTTATTGCAAATCCTTCAAACAAATTCATGGTCCGATTCACTCGATAGAAAATTTAGAAAAATTTCCAACAGTCAATGTTTTAAGTAGTATTTTATGGGCATTTTGTTATTTAAATGGTTTTGGCCTACGGTGTCCCTGCAAAAAAGAAGCATGCATGCGTGCCACTTGTTGTGGCTCTTTGTCCCAGCCAGCGGATCTGCTGCGGATCCATATTAGCACGATGTTTTTTACCTTGCTGACCACTTTGCACCAATACATTCGTTGTTGCTTCATATGCTTTGAGAAAACTAGTTTTAGTTTAAATAACTGCGAGTAAAAGCGTTGGTTTTATGCAATTTTTAAATCCACCGTTCATGAAGGTCTTAAGTAGAACGGTTTTTAACAATTTATTGAACAAATTTTAAAATTTCATTCAATTGAAGAATAGCTCATAGCAAACGGTAACCAATAAAAGTCAACAGGAATAGCAGTTTTTATTATTAAAGTCCCCAAGTAAAATATCTTTTATAATTCAACGATCAAGTAATAACGTTTTGCGTTGTTAATAATCTTTGTTGATGCAGAAAATCGGCAATAAAACAATTAATCATACAACAGTCACCATGGCAAGTCAAAACTAAATGGTCGGTCATGGTTTTTATATATTCGTAAATATAAGAAGTTTCCGCAAGAACCAAAGCAGTTTTCGAATTCATTACTCCAATCTTTGGTGCTAACAAATTCCGTTGAACTGAAAAGGGTCTTTGCGTTTTTTTCACTTCGGGCCGGCTTACGTGTTACATAGAAAATCGTCCGCTCAGCAATACCCCGGGTTCGACCAACTCCGCCAGGGGTCGACGAAATTCTTTCAACGCTGCTTAACGGATTTACAGTTTGTCGCAACAACTGTTAGCCGTATGCCGAACCACACAAAAAAGAAAGGCAAAATGATCCCAATCAAGCGCTTACGGCCACCATGATTTTGCAGTCAGAAGGTCATAGCTTCGAACCCCGTATAACCGTTTGGAACCTTCCTGATCAACCTTATCAATGTAGAAAAATTACTGTTATTTTCTCCCGGTTTCATGTTGTAACGATGAACATTACACAACAAGACTGTTGATGCGTTTCTATGGCCATGTTGTGGATGGGCGAAGATTAGAAATTTACAACACTCTAAAAGCACAAGGTTTTTGACGAAAATTTTTAATCGACATTTCTGTCCGCCGGCGTGCCTGCAAAAAGAGGCATGCATGCGTGCCACATAGGTTGCTGACCCTTGTCCCCAGACAGCGGACCCACAATAATTATCCGATGTTTTATGGTTCAAGAGATCACTATTTAGCCTGGTCAAATAATGAGTCAGCACCCACTGTGTTGTGTAATTTTTTTGCAAGGTAAACAGTTTGCTTGGCTCTTGAGCCAGGTTTGACCCTCAACTACTTAACTGTGGACAAAGATTTGCGATGCAAAGAACCTTTCTCATCATTTTCCGGAAACATCGCCAGCGAAAACAAGCCACACTTTGCCCCCTATGTTCCCCTATCTCGTACATGACGTACACAAACAAGTTAACATGAGGTCAAAAAGTGACCACCGCGGTCATTCAGTCGTGAAAAGCGCGTGGACAGAGCGACCTGTTGTTCTGTGGTTAATGATTGTGCTGTTTACCACAGGTACTTATTATTGACAAAGGCTGTTTTGCTGTGGCTGAGATTTGGACATCAGCTTTCAGCTTATATAAACGTTGTGTGGAGAGTCGAACCACAATTGAGGTTAGGCCAGAATCGGCTGCTAGCAACATGCGTATTTTTGCACATTGCGAAGCGGACGCAAAAAATATACGAAACGCTTGTCGCATTTCAGTGTGATCTTGCAAACGTTGCAGTGGGTAAAAAATATTCTTACATTTTCAGACTTAACATAAATATTTTGTAAGCAATATCTTACTGTAAACATGAAGGCTTCGTTCGTAATCTTGGCCGTGGCCCTTCTCTGCTTTACAACGATTGAAGCTCGACCTGCCAGCGAATGTTTAAGGTTAGTTAGTATTTTTGACAAAAAAGTCAAAAAATGTTGGTTGTTTCACCGCCTGTTTTCATTTAACAGTTTTGGAATTGTAATAGTTCAAGTTTCAACATATATATCTGTGTCTTAACTAATTTTGGTTACATAACAACCGATTCCATTGCCAATATATTTTTCACCTTGTGTCTGTTTTTCAGGGTGTGTACTTTTATATACATTCCTGTATGTGGAAGTGACGGAGTGACGTATGGAAGTGAATGCTCTTTCGAAGCAGCCAATTGCGAAGCGTAAGTATCGCGCACGTTGTTAAATGAAATAAAGTGCATAAAGAAACAGCCTCTGACATTTTAAAAGATTGCTATGGTCAGAGAAAATTGTTGTTTTTCCAAAAGAATGTTTAAAGGCATTATTCAAAGTTTTTGTTGCCATATCATGCAGCAGCGTATGTTTAAAAACGTTTCCGTTTATTGTTGATTCCAGAGATGGACTTCTTACAATGGTAGCTGGAGAATGCCTAAATAACAACTAGTGCCTATACTTCAAGAACTTCCACTCCAATCTCAATGTTCCAATTGTTTTGATAATTGCTGTTTTTGTGAAGTCAATAAACTGTTAGTGCTAGAAACGAGGTCATTTTTTACACTGGTTGGGACCGAATTGACTGTTACCAAGTGTTTGTCACATAATAACCTGAATCGGAGAAGGGGTTAATGAGTGCTCAAGGTGTAATGTACATGTGAAATGTGCGATTGGAAATGAACGAAGTAGAAAGATGGAAATCACTTTCTGCTGTGTAGCATAATAAGGCACAGGGAAAGCAGTATAGGCCAAAGCATGACCCCAACTTAGCTACGGTTTCAGCAAGTGGTGATACACCAAACGTTTTTTAGCCTGTGCACCATTTAGCCGGTTGCCATTTTTGATGTAATGTGCACAAAATTTGAGCGCACATTTCAGCCTTCGCACATTTTCGAAACAAGGTGCAATGTCGTTGCTTGAAAATTGTTTTGCGTAGTCGCGATAAGTGGAGTAAAAGTGTAACAACAACAACAATTCGGGAGCGCAAGAAGCGGCAAACTGGAAACAACCCGGCTCTATTCAGTACTGTAAGTGTTTGACTCTACAACACACAAATGTCCAGTAACTGTGTTAGTTTGGACAAATTTAAGGGATTAGTGAGGTAACTACTATAGGGCGATATTGTCAAACGAGTGGAAAAAAACGCTATGATGCAGTTTGAAGTCTTCAGCAGGGGTGTGCAAAGTGCGGCTCGGGAATAAAAATCGGCCGGCGGAGAGGTGTAGGTTTTGAATAGAGTGCGGTCGGCTAAGCAAATTTTACTCATTTTTACTTTTGTAAACAAAATGCTCTTTTCACATTCGAGTTTTTGATTTACAATAAACCTATGTTAAACGGAGGTGCCGCCCGTTATCAAATTCGGGTAATGCATTTTTAACCCTCCAGTACAAAAGGTACCCCCGCGCCTGTTATGTCCGCATTTATTGTCAATTAAGCGTTTGTCATCCTTGGAATACCCCATTTGCAAAGAGCGCAACCATAAATCACGTCCGCCGTTCCTAGATTCGCTGCTTCGAGCGAGCGGCAGTTTATGTGTCGCAAGATTTACTTAAACGAAATAGCAGTTCGTAAGGCCAGAAGAAACCTCCCTTTGCCGCAATCTCTAGAAAAAGGAGCTTCTGTTTGATATAAGCCCATGTATTTCCGCTAATATCTTAGTCTATTCTATTCCTAGGCCATTCGTATTCTATATCCTACCTTGAAATTATGAGAATAAAGGTGAAGTGTTGACGAGTGGCCTGCATGATGTTGTTCACTGTCAGCGAAGCCAGGAGTTGGTAATAATGTCAAACTTCGACCGGCCCTCAACTTCACTTAACTGATAAGACGCCGGGCCGAAACCTCTCAGGCCAAACCGCAGAAGGGCAAGAACTGTCCGAACACGCTCAGCCAGCCCTTCGCCGCAATAATTTGTCAAAAATCGACGTATATAAAATGGCTCATATTGAGCTATTTGCACATTATGTGATGCGCCCTGTTTGCGGGTTTAAAAAGACTAAAGCCTGTAGACTTTATGGTAATCCTGGCTTGTAATTCCCACACAGTCCGGTTGTTAAAATCGGTTTATATCCAAACATGAACCGCAGATGGACCCCGGCAAAATAAACGGGGTACAAAAAATTAGATGTGTGACGCCAAAATAAGCCTGCAAGTCGCAATTGAGTTCAAATTTTTTAACTACATGTATTGTAACATCTAAAAATAATTTTTGCCTTTCGACACGTTTGACGGGCCCTTTAAAACATAAAGTTTCGCATGTACCCCATATACCCATCCATTCCACTATACCGCATGTACCAACATACTACATGTGGTATACAGGTACATGCAGTATATGGGATACATGCGATATATGTGCGGTTTTAAAATGCCCCCATTTCACACTCTCCCTAGTAAATAAATTTTAAAATTAGAAGATAGCCAGTCTTGTAGGTTGCACATAACAACACAAAAGCCTATAATATCAAACGAAAAAAGGTAAATGTTTATTGAATCTTTACTGAAGCAATAACTGAACAAGTAAAATAATATGTTGGGCAACAACAATACCACACAGCAAATTGGTCTTTACTATGCACAAGTTAAATCCTGATAATTTATCATTTGTAATATGCCTGAAGAAGACTAAAAGTAATTGGTTCAGTATGCAGCTGGTTGCAGGCCACCTTCATTACTGTCTTCAAATTGGGGAGGTTGCTGTTTGTACATGTCTGCTTGAAATCGATTGAGTGCAATGCCGACTCCTTCAATCATGGCTAGAAGGACACCACCTATTGCTGCAGATCCAACTGCAGGCCACATCCCTTGTCGAATTGCAAGAATAAAACCAGTTCCTGCCCCACTCATGATCGAATTCCATGGGTCTTCTTTTTGTCTCAGCGCAACTAAAGTACAGTCGCACAAAGAAAATGTTAATCCCCAAACTCCAAAGCTGCCAGCAGTCCTTGGGGCTTTGATCCGGGCATTAGCCATGCCCCCCATCAATCTGTTTGTGATTCCTTTTGGTGCATTCCGAGCCCCAGCAACCATTGAAAAAAGTCCTCCCCCAACAAATCCAAGAGAATAAGCTCCACCGCAATCATCCAGTATTCGCCATGGACAAGGGTCTCTTGTATAATCCATGGTGGCAAAACTTGAGTTTTAGCAAATGCTATAACATCTGTTGGTTAATTTAAAATTTAAAATGAACAGATAGTTTTTGTCTAAAAGCATAAAAATATCATTTGGAATAGCCTGGTCCAGTCTGCAGAATGTGGCAGTTCCTGACAAAGATCTCTGCCGCACAGGACCGAAATGTCCCGCATGTGCATGTGTGCGACCCCTAAGTCTCTGTGCAAGACCACAAGCCAACAAGTGACAAAGAGGACTAGGCAGGGCAATAAAATGCCTTTGGTACAAATGTATTTGTAAAGTAACACCAAAACAAGCAGAATCCCTGCCAATCTAGACCCCTTATGGTTTCCTTTTGTATGTCGAAAAACATCCTGAATCAACAAAAAACTCATTTTACTATATTTTTGCCTTTAGGGGTATTTGATACTATTTTTATGTCAACAAATATCGTTAGGGCCAGAATAACAGTTTTAGGCTACTGTCCCAATTTTGTTGTCAGTTTTAGGTTACTGTCCCCAAAATTTGCAACAGCAAACAAAGTTACCCCATTATGCCTTAATACAGTTTCTGTGTTTCGTACCAATGCCCAAGCTACTAATGCAAAATACAATAATTGTAGAGGCTTGACAAAAGCATTATTAAATCGTTGATGAAAATAATACTTTTCTGCAAGTGTATTTTGAGCTGTTAATACATTTAGTCGAAAAACGTTAACAAGCAGGCAAGTCCAAGATTTTATCAGGCAATCTTTTGCATAAAACTCTTAGAATAGTTACAAACTAGCAGGAAACACACCACCATTTTAAGAACAAAACTAGTTCCCCCTTTGACCTCCACCAACCTGACGCAATAACGTGGTAATTGTGCACAAGGTGTCGCAACATTATTCAACATTAACTTTTTATGTTTCCTTTGTTTTTTCTTCAAACCGACAAAATCGTACGTATCATCCGAAAAAAATTTTGAACAAAGCAAATATATAAGAATAACCAGAAACGGTTTGTCCGAAAGCAACAAAATACTTTAGTTATCTCCGAAAATCGTTCGACTTAGGACACGCCTTTTCCTGCACAGGATCTGCTTATTTCAACTACTTGATACAAACTGTATTTTCGTTTAGGTTTTCCGCAATATTTCAAATAACTGCGTCAAAAAATGCGACTGCTCGCGCTTATTTTAAATGTTTCTTTTTCGTGTTTTGTTGCTGAGCGACAACTTTGGTTAAGTTTGGTGTCATGGTTGGATGACCTTCGTGCAGTTGTTTCAAAAAGTCTGCAAAGCCACCGTAAAGCATAAATTTTGTTTGTTTGTTTGTTGAAATTTGTGATTAAAGTAATGGATGAAATTGCTTTTTATGACAAACAGATTCAGTTTCAAGAGAAACTTGGACAGATGTAAGTTTATTGCTTGGTTAATTTGAAGTACTATGTGTTAAAAGTAAAACCCACGGATAAAATTAAAAACCTGCATGCTGATTCATTAAAAATTGTTTTCCATTTTTATTAAATCCAGCCAAAATGAAAGATCAAATCTGGAACGTGAATTCTACACAATTGTTCGCTCTGACAAGCGTTTGCAAAGCCTTCGTACCACAAAGCTCCGAGCTTATTGGAAGGTAATTTAATAAAACAAAAATAACTTGTGTCAAGTAGCACTTAATGTTTTATTAGCTATCATTGGAAAAATCACAAAAAAAACTACTGTAGAGTTTGTGCAAGTGCCTAACATTTTGGAATATTCTTCGAAACACACTGGTTTGCCAGCATTTTTGAATGGATTCGTACAAGGCTTCTGTAGAAGTTAAAATCTCACTGCAGACTGGATTTTTAATGCTGGTAATTTACTGCAAGTAAACACTTGCACTGTTTTTCAGCAAGTTTGTGAAAGAGAAAAACGTGCGCAGGAGAGGAATGAAGAACTTTTGCGGGACTTCGAAAATCTTGAAGCAAAGTATAACACACTTCACAATAAAACAGAAAGACTGCGCAAAATGAAGGTAGATAAATATGGTTATGGGGATGTGTTGTACTGTAGCGTCTCATAAGAAGTTTTGGGGTTTAATGTGATTTATTCTCCTTGCTGTCAAAAATGCAGCACAACATCAGCACACATTTAGTAGAATGCCTACATCCACAACTGATGACATAAGAAAGTAACCAGCACAACAATGAACTATATGCTAAAACACTACAGTTTCCCTGCTAAACCCCTAAAACCGGATAAATTATTAAATAATGTTGAGTTGGTTGAAGTTTGCCCAATTTGTAGAGCATGCCATTGTGGTTTATCGATTTCTTTGTTTGACCCCAGTATCCTTGTCAAATAGGTCAAATTACCAAACAATACACCAATCGGTTAAATTTAAACAGCTGTTACAAATACGATTGTCTTACACCAATTTGAACCCTTTGACTTAGCAGTTGACCTGCTAGACTCACAGCATTATGGCAAAGTGAGTCATTCTTTTTTTAGACATTGTCATAATCATCAACTCTTTCGTTTAATCAAACAGATTTGTTTGATTTCTAGATAAGAAGTATATCTTGAACTTTGCATGTGTGGGGTCCCATCTTTCTGTCTGTAGAAACAATTATACCATAAAAAACTTATTTGTAAAATAAATGTTTGTAAAAACATGTTTGGTTTGCTTGGGCCATGTTATTTAAATGCAGCTGACTTGTTTAATAGCTTGATATAATTTTTCTTTAACTAATTTTTCCAGAAACAATATGAAGAAGAAATCATGAAACAGTATCCTCAATGGAAGCAAGAGGTGGATTATGCAAGAGCAAAACGGCAACTGGAGAAACGTGGAATAAATGTGAAAACCAAACCAGATACTTTACAACCCCAAACAAATATTCATCCGTCATTGAGCCATCCTAGCACCCAAATTGAGGGCCCATTTTTTAAGCTAGTACCAGTGTCAGGCACAGGCGTATCATCACAGCCTACATACCTCTCAGAAAACAAGAAAGAAGACAGTCTTGTGCCACATAGTACTTCAGGATCTGAAGTATCTGATTACCCCTCAGTAGATGCTTATGCTAGGGATCCGAACCGAACCATCAGTCCAACTAGTTCACAGCATAAGGCCAAAAATACTGAAGTCCCCCCATTGGATCTTCCATCAAGTGCTGAGTGGGACCGATTTGATACAAGAAAATCTGAGAAAAATCTAGTTCAACCAATGCCACAGTCTTCATCACCACCTTCCACCATCACTAGTTTAAATATGAAATCACCTACTAGTCCAACTCCTCCAAGCTCCTTCTATTACACAGCAGCCGCAAAAGACGTGAAAAAAGTTGAGGTCTCAAATGATATTGACAACCCTCATAAGCAAGAACCTCCACAGTATGAGAATATTCTTGACATTATATCAGATGACTTTACATCTGATGAAAGTGATGATTTTAGTGGAAACAATGATTTTATTCCTGAAAATACCCAACCTGGTGCAGTAGAACCAACCCACCAAGCTGTGGCTTCTAGTAGAAGTGACCCTGTTGTGTTATCCGCATCTTCAAGCATCACCTCTGCAGCTTCCCGTTCGTCACCCAACAAAATTGTTGTTCCTGTCCCAGGTAAGGCATTCCTGCTTTTTTGAAAAGTTAACACTCCCCAGTTTATAAAGTTAGTGTATTTTTTTGCTGTCACAAGTAAAATGGCAAAATAGCTGTACCTCAGTGGTTGCAGAATTTTTGATGTGATGATGTTGGCAGACAAGACGTACAGTTTCTTCCAGAATATGTTTGTCACCAAGTGTCTTGTAATTTTCCTGGCATCATAAACATAAAGATTGAAAAAAAGTTGGCACAGGTATCAAGGATGTTGCTCACCAGGAAAATGTTGAAAGTATTCTGAGTGAAAGTTTGACAACCGAAACATCACCGCGGACAGATGCTCCGCTTACATGTAGGTTGGCAAAGTGATGTGGATTGCTTAAAAATGTTTGAATTTATCTAAATTTGTTATTGGTCATGTTTGTGCCCATAATAATTGCTTTTTATATTTGTTTTTGCTTTTGTCAATTGACAGCAAGTGCAGCATACCAGGCTCTGTTGAAAGGACATGAAATGAATTTATCAAGCACTTTTGGCGCAAGTGGTTTTCTTGAAGATCAAGATGATCTCGATGAAGTTCTTTCACCAAAGGATCACAACGAAAGGTACCAACTTGTTTTATGTGTCTCACTCACTTTTTGTATGTTGTCAACAATTTTCGTTATGTGATATCCCCAATCTGTTAATGTTTTTGCTCAAAAACTAATGAAAAGTAAAATTCGTAAAACAACAACTTTAATGCAAAATTTAAATCAACAATACTGCTCAAAATCTTTGCCATTGACATTATTGTTTTGTTTTGCAGAAATTCTGATGAAGAAGAATCTGAACAAGGTATCTTGTTTACTACCATTTGCTGTGCTGCAAAAGCATGTTTGAAACTTGCATGAAGGTTTAATATTATTGTATTTGTGCAGAATCAGTGGTCAAGTTAAGCCCAGTTGTTCACATCCCAACAGCCTCCAACCACAGGTAAGTCAGAATAAGATGTGATAAATATTAGCGATGGGCAAATTTTGTATTTAATCTATTGATTCATCATGTATGTGTGATGGTATAATTTACCGAGAGACAAACCATTCCATTAAATCTCAATTAATTTATTATCCATTGGTAAATAGGGTGCAGCGAATCACAACCAAATGGTAAGCAAACAAAAAAATCTACCTGAAGAAAAATCTACCTTTAGAAAAATGTAATGTACTAAAAATCTACCTTTATGACTTTTCCTAGCTATTTTAACCTTTTTGTTAAAACAACTTTTGTTTAGTGAGAGTAATGCATTAAAGCAAGGGCAACATGGAAGAAAAGAAGAATCAAAGAAGAAAAATACCAAAGGTACGTTTAATTATCCTTAAGCCTTGCTTTTTCTATCCCCTTGTTTAGTGTTCTTTCCAACTTTGCTGCCTAAGTTTTTTCTGCATGTTAAACATATAGCCACCATTTAAAGGTCATGTTTGGAAAAGTTTAAGAGGCAACCTAACAGTTTTAACCAAAAGCTTGGGTGTTGAGGCAAAAGAATAACATTTAACAAATTTCCCAAGGTTTCTGTTGACACAAAAAAATGATGATGTTGCGATATAGTTAAATTTATTTGGCAATTGTATTGTATGGGATATCAGTTTCAAATCAAAAATGTAATTTGTTTTTCATGAAATATTATTTTTTAATCCAAAAATAAGCACCTGTGTGTCTATGCCTAAAAAAGAATTGTGTTATAACATGATAAGAATAGAATGACTTGCTTTCAGGTTTTATCCTAACAAAAACAAATCAGTTTTTACAAAGCAAATTCCTGAACCTAAAAATATATAAATGTCCTNTCCCAACAGCCTCCAACCACAGGTAAGTCAGAGTAAGATGTGATAAATATTAGCGACGGGTAAATTTTGTATTTAATCTATTGATTCATCATGTATGTGTGATGTCATAATTCACCGAGAGACAAGCCATTCCATTAAATTTCAATCAAATTATTATTTATTGGTAAATAGGGTACAGCGAAACACAACCAAATGGTAAGCAAACAAAAAATCTACATGGAGAAAAGTCTACCTTTAGAAAAACGTAACGTACAAAAAATCTATCTTTATGACTTTTCTTAGCTATTTTAACCTTTTGTTAAAACAACTTTTGTTTAGTGAGAGTAATGCATTAAAGCAAGGGCAACATGGAAGAAAAGAAGAATCAAAGAAGAAAAATACCAAAGGTATGTTTAATTATCCTTAAGCCTTGCTTTTTCTACCCCTTGTTTACTGTTCTTTCCAACTTTGCTGCCTAAGTGTTTTCTGCATGTTAAACATATAGCCACCGTTTAAAGGTCATGTTTGGAAAAGTTTAGGAGGCAACCTAACAGTTTTAACCAAAAGCTTGGGTATTGAAGCAAAAGAATAACATTTAACAAATTTCCCAATGTTTCTGTTGACACAGAAAATGATGATGTTGCGATATAGTTACATTTATTTGGCAATTGTATTCTGTGGAATATCAGTTTCGAATCCAAACTTTAATTTTTTTTTCATGGAATATTATTTTTTAATCCAAAAATAAGCACCTGTGTGTCTATGCCTAAAAAAGAATTGTGTTATAACATGATAAGAATAGAATGACTTGCTTTCAGTACTTCAATCAAAAACTGCCTGTTTTATCCTAACAAAAACAAATCAGTTTTTAGAAAGCAAATTCCTGAACTTCAAAAATATATAAATGTCCTTTAAATTTTTAGCACCATGGGACACTGACACAGAAGATGAAAGTTTTGACTCACGCCACCAAGTGGTTGGAGGTGGTCCGCTTGACGACGACGATTTTGACTTCTATGACTAAGTGAGCCGTCAGAGGAAAAAAAGGCATCTTTTCAGAAACGCGTTTGAAAGCAAAAAAACTTTACGTCACAGTATTGTTTGTTACGTCATGTAGTACCTGAAAGTATATTTTTGACATTTGCAGTATGTAGCAAAATAAAGGCTTCCTTACGGCCTTTTATCAGAGCACCAATATTCTTTTGAAAGATGTATGTAATTTGCGGTTTTCATCAAAGCATGTGCTTTTCAAACAAAACAACTACGTATTGCGAGGAGGATGGTGGGGCGAAGATCCCGAAACCTGCCAACTTTGAGCGGGATTTAGGCCCAGGCAATTTCCTTTTGTTTCGAAATCAAACCAAAGTACATAATATATCGTAGAGACCACATTTGCAAGGAATCACCCGGTTCTAAAATAATCATCATCCCAATAACGTCAATTGGTAGGAAGTGGACTCACCTTATGTCTTACCATCGGGGAAAAGCTCACCAACGGAATGGTGAGCTTTACCATACTTTATTTAGACTTTCGGTAGTTCTATTGCAAAATTCGCTGGACACCGGATTTGAACCCCCGTCCTTTCGACCGCACAATCTTAATATTACCCGGCAGCCATTTTACATTTGTGACGCAACACAGATTGACATTTGGTAGCTTGCTGCGGGCGTTTGTGACGTTGTATCTGTCGCCGCATCAATTATTTATTACCCGGGGGATTACCCTTCCTTTTGCTAATGGTCCGGATTAGTAAAGAGCAGATATTTTCGCTTGGTGAAGTTTGACTTCGTTAAAGTTGTGTGATCTGGTGCGAAAAAGACATCGAATCAGTGTTGCGGTCGGTTGGGTGGTTCGAACCCCTTCCCTCATCTCCGACACACATATTTGTAACAACAAAATCTAGAGATGTGATTTTCGTGAATAGAGATAGCCTTTTGAAGTACCTTTGCAACGAACACACAATTGTTAGGGAATTCAAACAGCGTTGTGACCTCGCACAACCTACGACGGCGTCTTATTTAATAATATTGCACCATTAATGACAACTAAGCCTTTCGCCTCGAAAAAGTAGCCGCCTATTTTGGTCAGATATTAACTACCAGATCTAACTTAGCAGATTAAAACCAAAATGCCACAATTGTAGAAACAGCCTCACGAAAGGTTAATAGCAATCCCCTGTGGGAGAAAACTTAATATAGGCTGGAAATCATCGTGCAAAGTCAACAAGCAGTTCCCAAATCTGGCAAATAGGACTGTGGCGGCGTCTGCTCATTCTGAAACCCGACAAAACCTTAGGGACCATCAATTACAATCCGTCATGCTATGACTAACCTTTGCTTCTATATCACATTTTCACAAGCCTGTTTGCCATGAATAATTAATGTCATTCCGTGGTTGTATCGTACAAACATTCTTACTAGGCTTAAGGAGCTCTTAAAGTCCATGAAAAGATTTTTGTGTGGTCTGGTTAGTTGCGTTTGTAGGAAACATAAAAAATCGTACGGTTTATAAATAAATGCGCCTTTTTCCAGTCAATTTGCAATAAAATCTGGAANTTTTGAGGGGGGTGGCGGGCACATGTTTTATTAATGCCCGTGTTGGCGATGCGTCTCGTTAATTAGTGAGTTATTTAGCTGTTGAAACGCAATGCACGAGGTCGACTATCGATCGTGCGCTGACTTCACGACTAAGTTCGTTACGTTGTTTTCATGCCGACTACAGCTTAACTACGCGTAATGGTGTACAAACTACACTGATGTTAATTGGCTTTGGGCAGTAAACTACTCGGCAAAGTTTGATGGTACGGCTTTTCTAATCGAAAGATATCTTTTCACGAGTAAACAACTGTGCTATTATACATAAAACGTAGTAACTGGCATTTAAACAGTTGTGAAAAAAATTTATTGCGTTTCCCACACAACTTGCTATAACCTTATACTGGCCATCCGTAAATAAGAACAATGCAAACATTCGAAGCATCGAGCTGACGGCGTATTTGCAGTTACACAATAGCCAATGCGTTTCACTGTTCATTATGTCGATGAAATCGACCTTGGAACCTTTTTAGGAACCATTATTGAAATGTCGAAATTCTACAACATAAATTTTAAATTTCCTTTTCTGACCTTACAGAGAGTCCGCGCGTGCAAATCCAGCCGACGTCTACCGATTACATCATAGTAAAGGAGTTTGATGACGTCACAATGACGTGTACGGCGAGCGGTCATCCCACACCAACGGTCAGTTGGTCGTTTGTGGCTGGAGCGCTATCAAGGTAAGGTACCTGAGATTCTGGTTCATTTTGGACCGAGATTTGTTATCTGAAAGTTATCGATTATACACGGTAAGTTTTAAGAAGCTGCTGCTACCAGGTATTATATTGACTTTCCGTTGCCTTTTCAAAAAACTGTATCAAAAGTTTATTGCTCCAGGCTGCTTTTGGAGGTCAAAACAGTTATACGAACTTGCGAAATTCCGCTTTAATATTAACTTGTAATCCCCCTGAATTCGCGAAGATTATTCCAGCGAAATATTTAAAAGCAAGATCTCTAAATGGGGAAATATTGATTTGGTAAAACTCAAGTCAGCCCGGTCTATTGATTTTAAAACTTGACGCACTTTCACTTGTTGAGAGCAACGGACATTGTAAGAATTTGCGTGCCTTTTAAGTACAGTTTTTACAATTTATAACACTCATAAGCTATATATTAGGTTTTCTATATCCATCTCAAACCGTCTGGTGCGATATAGGTAGGATACCAGTCTATATCGGAACTGACCAATCAAGTGGTCGATGTTGTCGTTACTGAGCAATTCGATTATACAATCCGCCAACTAACAAAAGTTTTCAAACTAAATTACATTGTGGTCAAGACCGGCTTAACAACCTTAATTATGCCCCTTGCCCTGTAGAGTGTAATAAGGCTTCTTTGACAACTACTCACGGAAATAAAGATACATATGGTCGATTAAATAACTGTTGTGTATGCACCGTAAATGACCAACACATGCACAGTTTAAAAGCGATAGAGGTGGTTTATTTACTGCACACCAATTAACATGGTATAGACCCCCTTTATGCTCCAGGGTCCTCTAGTTTAATTGATACCGTCCAGCTTGCGGTTTCAAATGTCTTGTGCTGTTGAAGTTTTACCGCTGAACACGACGTTCGAGTAACTTTTCTTTCAATGTGATGTTTTATTATCGCAGAAGAAGTTTGGATCCTTCTAATCCCCAACTCTTCATCCGGAGGATGACGAGATTGGAAAGCGGAAGAGTAACTTGCAGGGCGGAAAACGGGATAGGAAACCCGTCGTTCACCACAAAAACTATCAAAGTTTATTGTACGTTTTTGAGTTAAAAACTATAGTTCCTTATTGCTTAGCTGTAAGGTCTGCGGAATTCCGAAAAAGTAGAAATAGTTTGTTTTGGTTTTGAGTTTTTGCAGAAATAGCTACCACTATGCTGGTTTAAATGCCGAGACCGAGTGTAAACAAACATGTAACAACAACAACAGATGAGCATGAAAATGATTAGGCTGTGTTGGAGTCGTGCTTGCTAATGATAATGACAAAAATAGTTTACCATCCCGGGCAAAGTTGTGAGTTTATATCATACCGCTGTCCGGTCCAACACTCTCATTTAAATGCTTTGGATTTTGGCAATTGCGAAACGCCCCCGTAAAAAAGCTTCACACCAACTGTGTCATGTCGAAGTATTTTTTACCAAGCGAACGAGAGCGTACTTTTCAGACTTGGACACTCCAATCTTTTCGATTCATCCATCCAAGTTAGAAGCGTCGAAGTCGAGTATCTGGTATGAGAACACCGTTTATTTGACGTGTGAAGTTCGGAGTTATCCGCCGGCCACGTTTGTTTGGTGGAAAAACAGAAGACGAATACGTCCGGATAAACTTGGAAGAGGTTGGTTCTTTAAAGTTATCTGTTTCATATTTGTTGCATTGCACTTTTGACTGCGGAAGTTGATTCATATGCAGCTTTGTATGTTTTCAAAATTCACACGTTGTTGCATGTGATGTTTGCTTCGCATTTTTCGCAATTAAAAGTCCAATAAGATAAACATATCTTCCCGACAGAAAACATGTCAAAATGAATAAATACTTTTTTCTTTTCCCAAACATTTTAAATTAGATCTGAGATGTTACCATTTAAAGTGAAAGACAAACATATTGCCGTATGTGGCCCGAGGGGAAACTCCCAGTTTTGATCTAAGTTAACTGGTATTGTAGTTAGGTTAACCGATAAAAACGTGGTGTTTTGCCAAAAAACAATGTGTTTCCTGTTTCATTTTAAGACGTGACAATTCGTCGAGTTGATCCTTACAAACCGGAAGTGTCGTCGGTTGTGATGAAGATCGATGACGCAAAAGTGGAGGATTACGGCGCGTACAAATGCCAAGCTTCCATTGATGACGGTAGAGGGCCGAGCATTCAGGACAAATCGGCCAACTTCACATACAGCTCAAGTATCGGTGAGTTGAATTCAGTAAACAAGAACTGCAATTGTGCGGGGACCCATGCGTTTCTGCAAGCTTAGACAATCATACAATATATGGCATGAGTAACTATGGGACCCAGTGCAAAATAATTGGGTATATACCTACTTTAACTTGAGTTATGGTGTGACTGAAATGATATTGTAAAGCCATCCTTCAATTTTATGTAGTTTTAGCAGAGCATTTCCAGTCCAGTACTTTGTTGGAATACACATTTTTACAGCGAATTTCGGAAAGAATAGGCTGGTTCAACAAACGTTGAAACCTCTAATACCCGTAATGTCTTCAGTCTTCAACTAAGTCAAAAACCAGAACCGACATTTGTTTTCTTTTCGCTTGGAAACCGCTGAGCAGCTCCGCCGGAAATCGCGCTTCGAACCTCCGCCAATCTCGTCGTCAACAAGGGCGAGCGCGTCAACATCGCCTGTGACGTCATCAACGGTTTTCCGAAACCGACAATTACGTGGATTCGAAAAGACGGACCACTTCCGGTCCAGGCCGAAGTGGTCAAAAAAAGGTAAAGTACCTAAAAACATTAAGAAAGATAATGATGTCATTGTATCAGGCCTTTTATGGTAGCATTTTTTTGGAAGTCTGTCAAATCCTCTATGATACATTTGTCTGTAATGCAGCCATCTTCAAGTAAACCTTCTTGACCCAAACCGGTATGTGGACAATAAGTGTGTCGGCTTAACCCGATCTCTGTTTTTTGTTTTGCAGAAACTTGTTGAGGATAAACAACGTTCAAATTGAAGACAGTGGCACCTACTATTGTGTTGGAAGTAACAACGTCGGTTTGCCTGTCAGTAAATCAACAAAGATCATTGTTAGATGTGAGTTTTTGTCTGGTTTAAACCTACAATGTGGTATCTGAGCCGGTGCCGATCAGATAAAATTCTGATCACACAACCACACCTAGGCGTCAATTACAACTCTAAACTTCTAAATTACCAATCCAGCTTTTGACAGTTAAACGATTGAAATGAAAAATGAAAGTCTTTGCTTTAGATGATTGCAATCGGTACCAGCTACTGATGTAAAAAAATGTAAAAATAATTAATTTACCGGTAACATAGAATGTAAAGAACGTTTAATCTGCTTGGGGCAGGGGTGTCAGTGTTTAACCCTTTTGAGCGTGCCAACTAATTCCACCACAGGGAGATTGTTCTGGTCCACGTGTTGACCCAATAAACAGTCTGAAAGGCTGCTTCGATTTACCACAACGTCTTTTGTGGGACTGGTGTTTAGTGGTACAATTTTATGACACCAAATAAAAGAACAGTTTTTGCTTTTTTCTGGCTAGACATCAAGCCGATAGTGTATTGGATAACGCCTGACCCTCTGCAAGACGACCGACAATTGGCTTTGGACAGTGACATGAAAATGACATGTCATGCTGACGCTTCACCTTACTCAGAACTTCAATATTCATGGTTTAAATTGGTAGGTAAACTTCGTTGCTCAAAACGTCTGCTTGTGTATCCGAGAAAAGGAATGATGAAGTCTGACATGGCAGTAAAAACCATATGTAACAAAATTATTGTTATGGTTGGATTTTGTATGTTCAATTTATGTTTAATTTATGTTCAATTTTTTATTATGTTTTTTGAGGTAATAGGCCAGAAGTATGTAATTTCAACATTTTTTCATAAATGTTTTATTTAGAACCAATGTTATTAAACATCTTTGTCAGTTTGTTTAAAATGTATAGTTAAGTTTACTAAAACACATTAAAATTGCAATATGTTTACATAATATTGTGTGTGCTGTCTTAGGTACAGTAACCAATGTTTATTGTATTAACTGACAACTAGGACACTGTCATCGCTTGTTGTAAAGAACCCTTAATTTATATTTTAATATGTCGTTTGTTCAGAACTCCGACGCCGAAAGAGTTGAAGTCCTGAACGGAATCGATCCTGACATATCAATCACTTCCCTCGACACTGAGGAAGTTAAAAGGGGATTCACCTATCCCGAGAAATCTAGGTTTGCATGAAGAATATCGTGACGTCACATTACACCAAAACCGTAACAAAATGGCGTGCCTGTGTCTGTCATAACCGGCTTCATAACTGCAAGTTTTGTAAATGTAATTACGGCTGCAAATAAATCTTCAAACCAAATTTTAACCGAACTGCGTTAAAGCCAGGTATTATAGTCACGGAACACCTTGATAGCAAATTACTGATTCCTACATTTTATTCCGGTATCACCTGAACGCGATACCTGCCAAAGGTCACATGAGTATGCGCTTGCATTTAAGTTTACGATTTGCCTGCAAAATTGTTTAAGTTCGTCAAACTCGTTTACGCAGCCGCCTAAAGATCCAGACTCTAACACGAGACGATTACGGACAGTACGTTTGTATGGCGCAACTGCGGGGTCAGAAGAATATGAGCGTTTCAGCCACAATCACAATCACCTCGGACTCAGGTATGTGAAATATTTTCTTGGATCAATTATCCATGGTGGGATGCAAAGTAGCACTGCAAATCTTTGCTTTGCCATAAAATGTCCTTTCACGCTAAACTGTTATTTCTTTTTTTGGTTAGCACTCACACATGTAATAACTAAACATAGTTTTTGGGTTANATACCCGTAATGTCTTCAGTCTTCAACTAAGTCAAAAACCAGAACCGACATTTGTTTTCTTTTCGCTTGGAAACCGCTGAGCAGCTCCGCCGGAAATCGCGCTTCGAACCTCCGCCAATCTCGTCGTCAACAAGGGCGAGCGCGTCAACATCGCCTGTGACGTCATCAACGGTTTTCCGAAACCGACAATTACGTGGATTCGAAAAGACGGACCACTTCCGGTCCAGGCCGAAGTGGTCAAAAAAAGGTAAAGTACCTAAAAACATTAAGAAAGATAATGATGTCATTGTATCAGGCCTTTTATGGTAGCATTTTTTTGGAAGTCTGTCAAATCCTCTATGATACATTTGTCTGTAATGCGGCCATCTTCAAGTAAACCTTCTTGACCCAAACCGGTATGTGGACAATAAGTGTGTCGGCTTAACCCGATCTCTGTTTTTTGTTTTGCAGAAACTTGTTGAGGATAAACAACGTTCAAATTGAAGACAGTGGCACCTACTATTGTGTTGGAAGTAACAACGTCGGTTTGCCTGTCAGTAAATCAACAAAGATCATCGTTAGATGTGAGTTTTTGTCTGGTTTAAACCTACAATGTGGTATCTCTGAGCCGGTGAGATAAAATTCTGATCACGCAACCGCACCGAGGCACTTGTCAATTACACAACTCTAAACGTCTAAATTTCCAATTCAGCTTTTGACAGTTAAACGATTGAAATGAAGAATGAAAGTCTTCGATCTAGATGATTGCAATCGGTACCAGCTACTGAAAAAATGTAAAAATAATTAATTTACCGGTAACATATAATAAGAAAGTTTAATCTACTTGGGGCAGTGGTGGGGTAGGTTGCTCTGGCCCACGTGTTGACCCAATAAATAGTTTGGAAGGCTGCTTTGATTCACCACAACGTCTTTTGTGGGACTGGTGTTTAGTGGTACAATTTTATGACACCAAATAAAAGAAAAGTTTTTGCTTTTTTCTGTCTAGACATCAAGCCGATAGTGTATTGGATAACGCCTGACCCTCTGCAAGACGACCGACAATTGGCTTTGGGCAGTGACATGAAAATGACATGTCATGCTGACGCATCACCTTACTCAGAACTTCAATATTCATGGTTTAAATTGGTAGGTAAACTTCGTTGCTCAGAACGTCAGCTTGTGTATCCGAGAAAAGGAATGATGAAGTCTGATATGGCAGTAAAAATCATATGTAACAAAATTATTGTTATGGTTGAATTTTGTATGTTCAATTTATGTTTAATTTATGTTCAATTTTTTATTATGTTTTTTGAGGTAATCGGCCAGAAGTATGTAATTTCAACATTTTTTCATAAATGTTTTATTTAGAACCCATTTTTGTTTACTTGATTTGCCCCGTGTGTTTTCCCAGTACCTGGATCAAACTGGCCCCTAGCCGGCAAAGTATTGTAAAATTCTACAACCTAGGGTTTTCGATGTAGGCTAAGTTTGTTTTGTAATGTTGTTGTACGGTTTGTGGTAGGCTTGACAGTTTAAAGTTCTGTGTGCGCGCAATGTTATTAAACATCTTTGTCAGTTTGT
>QXVZ01016379.1:0-16485 GCA_008931825.1 Phallusia fumigata | reverse complement strand
CGAAACCTTAATCCTGACCTTAATGATTGTAAATGGAAACCACCACATTTCATAACATATTTATCCCGGTGCGCATTTTTACCAGCTGTACGAAATGGACCACGAGCATATTTGCAAGTTCATGGGAGCTAACGACGAATCGCCGCATGTCTGTATTTTCACTGAGTACTGCTCACGAGGCTCCTTGCAGGATGTTCTGGAGGATAGCACGCAGTACGAGATGGAAGACGTGTTCAAGTGAGTACCACTAGCCTTTCTCGGTTTCTTTCTGAGTACGTAGTCCCTAAAGCAATGGTTCCATAAATTTTATGAGTTAAAGGGGATCCAGCTTATAGTTACCTATTTATGATTTGCATTTCTTTTTAGGTAGACCAGTGTCTTGTCTAGTACAGGGGAGGATCAAAAATATTGGGAACAACTGCCNTCGACTGCAGTAGACAAGAAAACGTGCCCAGAGTTGGTTTCAACATTTTTAAGCGTTCAAATTAAGTTTTACAATCCTCCCTAAACCCTATACGTTCCAAAACACTTGTTAACAGCGAAACCTTAATCCTGACCTTAATGATTGTAAATGGAAACCACCACATTTCATAACATATTTATCCCGGTGCGCATTTTTACCAGCTGTACGAAATGGACCACGAGCATATTTGCAAGTTCATGGGAGCTAACGACGAATCGCCGCATGTCTGTATTTTCACTGAGTACTGCTCACGAGGCTCCTTGCAGGATGTTCTGGAGGATAGCACGCAGTACGAGATGGAAGACGTGTTCAAGTGAGTACCACTAGCCTTTCTCGGTTTCTTTCTGAGTACGTAGTCCCTAAAGCAATGGTTCCATAAATTTTATGAGTTAAAGGGGATCCAACTTATAGTTACCTATTTATGATTTGCATTTCTTTTTAGGTAGACCAGTGTCTTGTCTAGTACAGGGGAGGATCAAAAATATTGGGAACAACTGCCCTAAATACTAATTGGGACTCTTGGGCGCGCTGGCGCGTTTTGTTGTCGACACGCATTGCAAAGTTGTAAAGCAAACACCTAAGACTAAAACACGACTTTGTATTAAAAGTTATTTCATTGCCACAATAGTTAAAACTGCGACATGAAACGCAAAAAATTTTAACCATGCATCGAGGTCAGAAGATTTCCGATTTCAAAAATGAGCCATCCGGAAAAAACGTTAATTGATGTGACTTGCACGAAATTTTGTAAAAATCCGAGCAGCGTAACCGCAAGTTAATCGCTTAATACCAGTGCTGCCGAATTCGTTGGCTTTGCGGCAAATAAACCGATTTGGAGGGCGGGGCAACCACTAAACAGCGCTGTGAAGCCATATTCAAATACGGGTGTGTGTGAAAATCACTGCTTCTCCCTATTGGCGGCTGTAACAATTTTTAAAATTCCAGTTATATTTCTGTATCGTACAAATTTTGTCTGCGGCCAATCCCGAAACATTGTCGCTCAAGCCGCAAGGCAACCGCGCGCGAGTTCGTTTGTCACGTGACTCACGATCGATACTGTGCTGCTTGCAGAAATTCCTTCATCAGTGACATTGTCAGCGGGATGCTGTTCCTGCACCGGAGTTTCTTCCAACTACACGGCAACCTCAAGTCCTCGAACTGCCTTGTCGACAGCAGGTTCGTGGTCAAGCTGACCGATTTCGGCTTGGCAAAGTTCAGAGAGGGAACGAGAACCGACAGCAAGACAGGCCACAAGTACTACGAAAGTGAGTCAAAAAAACAATTTTTCTGTACCACTACAGTACAACAAAACCTTGCACTTGCGATGACAACAGTTACGTTTGCATAAGTATTATGAAAGTGAGTTAAATGGCCAGTTCTTTCCAGCATTAAAGTACAACAAAACCTTGCAACCTTGATGATGACAACAGCGAAACGTTTGCAATACAATGAATTAACTGTATACAAGTTCTTTGGCAATTGTATTTTCAATTGACAAAATCTTGGTCTAGAGTTTCCACAAAAATCCTGAAATCTTGACTATCCTTTTGGAAGGTCGTGCTTTGTGTGTTCATTACTAGCACAAAACAGTAAAATACTTTGCTTAGATTAATACTGCAGTTCTCAAACTGTGCGTCGTACGGATTTTCCAAGGGTGTCGTACAATATTTCGTATCGTTGCAAGCGATTGTTGTATCAACAAACACAACTTTGATAATAAGCGTCTTTATTAAATCTCTTCTGATGCATCGAAAGTCCAACCAACTTTTACAAAGGCGTCGCATCGACTTAAGTTTGTGAAACACCTGTTTAGTACAACTCACTGGTACGTGTTGCGGCTGTGTTGCATGATACCAGACTCTGACAAGACCAAAAGCTTCCAGATATCCAAGCAAATGTCTATCTTAACAACGTGCTTTCTAGATAAACTATGGACAGCGCCAGAATTGCTACGTTTACAACAACAGCACGGAACACAGAAAGGTGACGTTTACAGCTTTGCTATTGTCGCCCAGGAAATCCTGTTCAGAAAAGGCGTGTTTTACAGACCGGAGGAAATATCACCACAAGGTAAAAAAACATATCTAGCCGTGGTTCTCAAACTGTGCGTCGCGACGCCCTGGTACGTTTAAAGGCGTCGCACAGTTTACGAGACACTGACGTAAAGGCCTAAACGTGAAACAGTTTTCAATGGTGTTGACTTGGTTGTTAGAAATCCTGCATCGGGTTACAAGTCCTAATCCGGGGGATTCACCGTTTCGACCGACTTTGGCTGACAACGATGACGTAGTGCTCGACCCGGAACTTCGCAAACTGATACGGAGATGTTGGGCCGAGCATCAGAACGAACGTCCGACTCTGCAGGAGATCAGCCGGGAAGTGCGGAAATTTAATCGGTGAGTTTAAACAGTCGCTTCTGCCCCCAAAGGTTCATTTTTTTTGTCGAAAGGACTGGCATACAAAGTATTAATTATAGAGTTTGGGAGTCGATGCCACCTGCTTATAACTGTAGCATAAAACCACTTTTCGAAATTACTTTTGTATGAATTCATTATGAAGCCAAAAACACAAAGAACAGAAAATGCAAAAAAACTCAACCAAACGTCAGTAAAGGATCGAATTCCTACAGAATCGAGCAAAGGGTGTAACATTGCCCCAAAGCAGAGATTCCCAAATAGAAAGTTGTTTTGTGCATTAAAAGAGCGAGACGAGATAAAATCCACCTTTACTAACAAGATCTCAGAATATATTTAAACCCAATCGATGTACTTCGGATACAAATAAGTCTGCAACATACCCATTCTTGATTCAAAAACAACAGTGTGACTTTCACAACGAACTTCTAAGCTGTGTGGATCCGGTTTAACAGAACATAGCATGGGGTACCGTGTCTCAAAAATCGTTGCCACATAAATGTTTCTGTATTTGTTATGCAATGCAGGATTTTACAAGCTGAGAATCACTGTCCTAAGTCAAGCGATTAGGATATTTACATCCCGTATTAAGACACCTTGACCATATGTTATTTGCTAACAAATATATTTTATGGTTGCAGCAAGAAGAACTTGGTGGACAGTTTGCTGGAGAGATTGGAAAACTACTCTTTACATCTGGAGGAGAAAGTCGAGGAAAGGACAGCTCAGTTTAAGGCGGAGAAGGAAAGGGCCGACACGCTACTTTACCAAATGCTGCCCAAACAGGTCGCGGATAGACTGAAGAGAGGAAATGTAAGTATAGCAACACACAATTCCACTTGGCGATATCTCAATACTCCTAGACTATGCACTAACTAAGCTTTTTTGGGCCTTGATTTTGCCTCTACATGAATTATGTTTCTTTTGTTTAGAACGTCTTGCCTTCATCTTTTGAAAGTGTGACGATCTTCTTCAGTGACATAGTCGGATTCACAGCAATCAGCCACGGAAGCACACCACTGCAAGTGGTCGATATGCTCAACGATCTTTACACAAAATTCGACACCATTATTGACCAATTCGACGTGTACAAGGTGAGTTAACACGACGAATTATTCCAGCAAGCAACGCTGCCTTCTTGAACCGAATCACAAACTCATGCCAACCATGTAACTACCTGGTCAGAGAATTTTTTTCAGGGCTGTAGAGTGTAGAAACTAATTGTACATACATAGAACCCGCTTTTAGTTTGTTTTTCAACAAACCTATTGGATCATAAGGTGTGGATTTGGTTGAACATAGGTTGAGACGATTGGCGACGCATACATGGTGGTGTCAGGACTTCCTCAGACAAATGGAAACCTCCACGCGAGGGAGATAGCAAGAATGTCCCTGAACCTGATCAACTGCGTCCAGTACGACTTCAAAATCAAGTATGTAGGATCGGTTTTATTTTAAACCATTCAATCATGTTTATTTACAACATTAGCTGCAGCAATAGAATAAACTTTTTTGTCACCGCCAGCATAAAAGGTTTTAAGCTGTAAAAGTTTGCCTCCTAAGCAAGCGTAAAACATACTTTGTTCAACGATAAAGTTCTGTTTGTGGACAATGTTGGGCAATTTGAACGCAATTCTCCTTGCGCTTTGTAATTTATCTTTTTTCCAATTATTGGCAAACTAATTAGCGTCAATATGAATCGAAATTTGTAAAACACGGTATCATCATGACTCTAGCAGTTATGCCCAACGCGGGCAACAAAACTTTTTTCTAATTGCATGCTGGTCAAGCGAGTTTTAATGCTGACAAAATTATTTTGTTTTAATTTTTGTCTTTTGGGGGGCGTTTTAAAACCACCTAGCTGATCAGGAGGCGGTACAAGAAAAAGGGTCGAGAAACACTAGGGGGCGGTACAAAATCATGCATTATGTTCACAGACACATGCCTGAAACGCAGCTGAAACTACGGGTGGGAATTCACACGGGCCCTGTGGTGGCGGGCGTGGTCGGACTAAAAATGCCGAGATACTGTTTGTTCGGTGACACCGTCAACACCGCGTCGCGCATGGAGTCCAACGGCAAACGTAAGGCGAGATAGCGACTGTGTTCATTCTGGCTGCAATAACCTTGTATGCTGTGTTTTCAGCGCTGGCTATTCACGTTTCGCCCAAAACGAAACCGATCCTGGATGAGTTTGGGACTTTTGTTCTGCAAGAACGCGAGGAAGAAGTTTTTCTCAAGGTCAGTAACTTTTTCTCAAGGTCAGTAAGTGCCGAGTGCGCTTCTGTCCGGCTTTGAATAACATGGCAAGAAAACCTAGTCCAGCATTTTTTCGACAGTTTTGCGAAGAAAATTGTCCACACACTTAAAATCACCGTTTGTCTAAAAGATATTATTAGGGGGGTAAACAAAGTTTATAAAAGTGTTTTCTGGCTTTTTAGGGTTTAGGAAATTGGAAAACCTGGTGGCTGGTGGGAGAAGACATATCACCAGATGATTTGCGCGCACAAACTAAACTCACTCAAGGTAAGAAACACTTAAAACTGGTTTAGAATTTAGCAACGTTGATAAACCATTCGGTTTGCGAGAGATTTGATTGACACGTTCCGTTGTTGCAGAGCAAAGACTCAACAATGGCGGCGCAAACGCCATAACGTTCACCACCAACGAGGTGGCAGGACGGCCAAAGAACGCGAGAACGAAAAGACGCCCATCACGTGAGCGCAGAAGCGGGGTCATGGGGTCAGTGATCCACGCGGCACCCGAAGCTCGCATGTCTCCCGATGAGATCATACGCGAGCATGTGAGAATCACTGCGGCTACGAACGAGCCACCGCATGAAGAGAAACGTAAGAGAGTTGTGCAGTTTGACGATGGTCAGTCTTCACCCGTGGTAAGCATAGGGAAGCGAGTGGAGTTTGATGGCGCAACTTCCCTCTATGTCAATGTGGACGGAAAACCAGAGGACGTGCACGGGAGGGACAGTGGAATCAATATGACTTTCGACAACGACGGGTTCCACAACGAACCGAACGAGCAGTCCGATATGCTGTAACTTATTTTTTCTCGCCTCTTTGTTGTCCTTTAGGACGCATTTAACGTCACGTGAGCAGATTCTGGTCTGTAGCAAAGAAGAAATTTCGCCATCTGTGATGAAAGGGTATTTTGTGAGCTCTGTTTAAAGAACACTTAAGTAACAAAGCATATTACAGGTTGACAGTCAATTTGGAGATAGCAAATTGGCCTTACCCCCATCAGCTTTAACCTCAAACACTGTCAGCAGCACTTAAACACAACGCATGCTTGTGCAAATTCAGATTTTCCTGTACCGAAAATGGGTCGGGTTAACTCAATTAGCAACACAAACACCACCCACTGTGTTGAAGTACTCCAAAACGAGAAAGGTAAAACAGTCGATAACTGGTCCAACCCTTTGTGGGCGATCCTAAAACCACCACGACGCTTCTAACAAAATACCAAGTGTTCGCACACTAAAAATAACCATCTTTAAAAGCATAGTTTTGTCATTCATTTTCATCTAGTCCGACAATTTCAGAAAAACTGCCTAAAAAGTTAAGTAAAGTCGCAACAAATACTTGAGATGGGGTTGCTGAGGGGTCGGTTGGTCGCTGGTGTTTCCTGAAGGTTTCCTAATACGACAGCAACCTTATGTACCTCGAGCACCCTTTACTTTCATTTATTTTGCTTTTACCAACATACCAACAGGGGTAATTACTAGTTTGCCAAGCACTAACGTCGCTGATACGAACCTGCCAGAAAAAACAGGACTCCTACTATCACAAAACAGTTATCACTGATAACCTGGTCTTGGATCTAGCCTCGTGTTTGCTATGGGTCGACTGCTCAAGTGCAATGGAGTTTGCTTAGCCGCATTTATGCTTTTGTTTGTTCTTTATTGCTGGGTGCGTTTTAGTTGTTGACGTGAAATTTATAGCGTTTCGTTTTGTACATATTTATTGGCGGTTCCACTGTTTTATTCGCCAAACTGTTTCTATGTTTGTCAACTTTGCCTTTTGTCTGCTTACAACCCTTAGTGGTTTACGGACTTTTCAACTTGTGTTTACATTTACGTAAATACACATTTCTTTGTACATTTTGCGTTTCGTCTGGTATGACATAAAATTCATTTGCTTTAGATTCTTCATTTTTCTGTGAACTTTGTTCTCATTGCGTCAAGCGATGTTTTCTATATCTTCGTTTTCTGGGGATTGTCGTTGATAGTTTGAATAAACGTTTAATCTATTCTATTGTTCGCAAAAAGTAAACACCGGGTTGCAAATTAACACACCATTAACTAACGTGCTTATGACTATCGCCTTTTCAAACTGTATAAAACCCTGGTTTTCGATTTCGTCACCAACTTGTTTGTCTTGATCAAACAACAATTGACGCAACAAACTTTTCAGGAATTTTAAAATTGTTACGCAAGCGAGGCCATAATGATTTTACATTAGCTACAAGTTTTAAGTAATTTATACAAGTTCCGCAAACAAGGATAATGCGCCAGGTCGGTGACCATCTCCATTGGTTAAGTGTGTGCATTGAGCGATAAGACAGTCTGGTACCGAAGTCCAGCCTGCCGTGCAAACATGGCCGGCAAATGGCATGACCTTAAAAACGTTCATGTGTACGTTACACCTAAAGACGTGGACGAAAAAGTCCAACCACTCAAACGCAGCACGATAGGCAAAAAATGACTGTGGTTTTAGCGATGCTGCGAAGCAGTCACCATAAAAAACATTAAATCATTGTAACGAGCAATATTACCATTTCACATGACACTTGTCCAAATTCAATTATCTACATCTGCAAGTTTTAAGTACTTTACCGTTGATGACTGGATAAAATCTAAAACAGCTATAATTTTTGTTTAAATCCGGCGCTTTTGAGTTTTGGTTACAGTTTCATTAGAATTATTAGTCCAATACAAAACAGATTTACTTAGAGGAAACCCGCCATGGGAATGGCATGCTGTTAGGCGTAATTACAGCTAACACTTTTTACATGGACCACGACAAGTGTTTTACACAAACACAGTGTGACTGCTGAGGAATGACAAATACTTGAACAAATGACATCGTGTATGTACAAAATGTGTGTTGGAACCTGCTGCCCTCCCAATGCACACAGGCTAATGCGAAACTGAGAAGGGCAACGATAAATCGACGCAACTGCAAGTACAAAGGTTGATGTGACTGACTAACGTCATATTAAGACCACTTACTTTTTGGAAAGCAATACGTGTTTTACCTAAAAGTACAATTAAGTGGCCAAACTCTTACATAAGAAATTTACTGTACTGCTCCGTGTAACTGATAGATAGCACCAAAGACAAAAACGCGATGCCACTTGGCAAACGTCCAAAGAGCACAGTTTTCAGACTGTGGAACGAAATAACTGATGACCTACCTAAGACAGATTTACTAAGAGTTGAACATCCTCTTATTTTAGAAAACAGTTCTAGGAAATTTAGTAAAGACCATATATGTATACCACAGCCCATCCAATGAAAATACATTGCAAATGAAGAGTTTTCTTTTATTTGAACATTTATATCCAGTCATTTACGGATTATCACGAGGACGGCGGTAACGCTAACGCTTGCAAATCAGACTGCAGCGTTTAGCATTACAACCACCTTGGCCATAGGTTAATCAACTACGGTTTACGTGGGCGTTTACAACGAATCCTCTTGTGTTATTGTGTCACAGCCCAACTCTAAAGATTACGCGGACCGCAGTGTCAAGTGCCAGGCACATAAGCCTTTCCAGCAGCGTCCAACAAGCAGGATAGGCGTTTGTATATAGGTGAGTATTGTATGGCAGATGGCATGACTGTATAACTTTATATAGGCGGTGAAGTAATAGTCCCACTGGCACCTGCACAAAAGTCAGCTATTAATTTGAGCAGGGCGGATACTCCTTGTACATCACATGCTTAAGATCAAGGCCGTTCACCACCGCTAAGCAGTAGGTTATAATCGAAGTGTTTGTTAAGAGCATAAACAGAAAAGCAATGTCTAAACCGCACGGAGGCTTAACAAGCGTAAATTACAAACTACAGATAAACACAAATACATGGATGTAACGAAACGGTTGATGGCGTAATTCAAAAGCATCAGGTACCAAAGTTAACTGAAGTGATGTTCTAGTTTAAACCAGCTTGAAACCATAACCTGGAAATGCAATGTCTGAACACGAGTCGGTCACTTGCAAGCAATCCAAACATGAACATTCTTTTCTGTGCAATTAAAATTGAAGCCAGTATAATAACATGTGCGTATTGGCAGGGGGTCTACATCCACCTGTCACATTCTTATAATTGCACTGACAAATCGTCGGAAACCCGCAGCACGCTTTTACATCAAGAAAATCAGAAAAAAGTCGCACCCCGGGCCGAAAATCGATTCGTCAAGCAGTCACCACAGAATATTATAAAGTGGTTACAAACCTGATGCTATAGACTTTGAGGCCAAGTTATCGGTCTTTTACACGTATCTGTGTTCTTTTGGGACACTGTGCCTGCTAAGGTATTGATTGGATATCAAGCAGTGGTTGGCTCCATCATAAAAACCCCATTATCGGGAGATTTTGTGTGGTCGTTATCGGTTTAGCAAACACCGCAATTTGGAGCCATATAGGTGTAGCGATACAAGGCCAAAAATGATTGGTTTTATGACCATAACCAATCGTTAAACTCGTAATTGCAATAAGGCTTGTCGATATGTTGCCGAACCATGCAAAAGCAGAAAGAAAACAAAAATTTACCGCGACAAGTCACTTCTACTGTTTCTGCCGACATGAAAGGTGGGAAAAAAGGCAGGTTAAGAGTGACAGAGAGGTGCAGCCACGTTCAGCGGCGGAGGTAAAGGATTGATGTAGACAACACTGTCATTAGTTGTTGCCGGGTTATAGGCCTACAAGTTAGGAAGAAGACAAGAGCCGTAAGATTAGTGGGATTAAGGCAGCGCAGCGACAGAACGTCAATTATTCGTCTGTTAGGTTTTTCATAGCTTTTTATTGTGGTGTTTGGCTCAGCATTGAGTCATATTACAATGTGATAAAAACTAAAGGCTAGGCTTATCGTAAAAAGTTAATTTTTTGACAGTTCACAACATCTGTTTATTGCCAAGCCGCAATTTTTACCGAAAGGCAGGCGCTGAGAAAAGGACTATATCAGCTTTTGTATTACTCATACAGTGTTTACAAACAACACCACCAACTCAAATTCGGTACGCAGTAAGTTAGCGTAAGACTTCCATGTACGGAAAGATACGTAAGCAGTTGAGCAGCGTCGTGCGTTTCTCATCAAGTCAGCGCCGAACAGAATTGCAAAACTAATCACAACGCGATAAACACGATACAGCGAAAGTGATCAAGGTCTGGTCCGCGCCACTTAAATCCTTACCCAGAGTATTGCGGGAACCGTTCGGTCCTATACGATTTGACACAACGCGATATGCGAAGAATGCCTCCATTTACATACATCGCGCGTTTGGATTGTAACGACTGGCGCCTGACAAGAGGTAAAGGTTGGGCAGCAGCGGATATCCATAAATCGTTTTAAATGTGGACCCTGCCCGGCAACCAATGGACATTCGCAACGGCGGTTTAATCGCTTCTGCGACAGGCCCAAGCGCGGACACGACACGTAACTTAGCGATGGGGAAAGCTACGTGCCACCCAACTGTTTACCGTGGGTTGCTGAAGGGAATTACACAAACTCTGGCGCCGATGATTGGCTGATGATTGACGTGTGGTTAACACGAAGGTAGAGAGTAAGCCTGAAGTTTTGGGTTATTTTGGAAGTCGATAATACACTTTCAGTTTGGCTGCGCGGCCTAATGTCTAGATATATGGCGATGGTGAGGAGTGTTTGTTTATTTTTGTTCCGATTTGAAATACGGGAAGAAAAATGCCAGCTAACGTTTCTCGCTTTGAAGTGCAACTACTGTGGCATTCAAAAATTACTTGTTGGAAATAATCACACATAGTTTTAAACCAACGATTGATTTATGTATCCACGCAGCTTTTCTAAATGTTGTAAGTGTCAATTTCAGGGCGTATAATGATAGCGAAGGTCAAAAAACCCACGCAGAATCACCACACAATTACGCACAAAGAACTAATCGGCGATTACGGGCAACGCAAAGGGAAAAGAGAAACAAATAATTACCTAAACCAAGCGATAATGATTAAATGGAATCTGTGGAATCATTTCCTGTGTACAATCAACCTCGTGTCCTGTATGTTTAAAATTCCGAGCAACCGTTTTAAAAATAAGATTGAACAGTCACAGGCCGCAGCTTTTGTCTCATAAACTCGCGAAGGTTTAAATGTCAAAACGATCGGTGGCTGTTTCTACGCAAACTCAAAGTAGTTTCCCAATTTCACAATTGCCTTGCGGTGTCACTGTCGGCAACTGCGCAAAACAGAACCATCTGACTGTTGTGAAAAACCACCGCGACACGACGGGACATCACGCACCAGATCTGTCGCCAAACAAGCGAAAATTCGAACACTTGGGCGTACGGGCAAAGGCACTCAACAAATGAACCGACAAAAAATCTGTTGACAAATCGAACTTGGGTAAAATATCGCCGTGCCGTAAAAGCTAGACGATATTCTTTTCAATTTCCCCAAAAATGTGGGTTGACGGTCAGATAAGGTTGACCTTTATGTGTACATCTTACACTGTGATGAGGAACAATTATTGGAACCGCCATTGTTACCAACAATTGATAGACTATCTTGTTTTCTTCGTGCAAAAACGTGCTGTAAAAATGGCCACAAAAGCCCCATTTCTTAACAATCGTTTTTTAGTTACGCTGGAGGCCGATTTAGAGTATCGCTTGATCAGTGATCGTACATTTAAANACGTGCTGTAAAAATGGCCACAAAAGCCCCATTTCTTAACAATCGTTTTTTAGTTACGCTGGAGGCCGATTTAGAGTATCGCTTGATCAGTGATCGTACATTTAAAAATAAATGTTTTTTGTACTGAGACTTTCAGAACTCGGGAAAGTCCCATGTCCTGATCCACTAACAAGGTATCGCGGTCTGGCGCATCCGCAACATTGTTTCATCGCGTGTTTAGCAAACAAAATAAGCCTCTAATCGCGGCCGCGCGATCAGGTCGGCCATCGTCCGATCGGATGAAATCAGCTTAGACCGCGCCAGCCTTTTTTCTTCCGCGAAATTTTGTGGTTTGGGACTGAGCGTTATTTTCGGCCGCCATTGGCTTTGACGTGAGGCCGAATTGGGCAGCTCAGAAGTTCACGTGGACGTTATTTATAGCGCGAGGGACACGCCTTGCGTTCAGAGTCGAGTGAAAAGTTCAGTCACGTGCGGTGACAGGGCACCACGATAACTGGTGATGTTAATACACTGCTTACGAGAGAGATATTAATCGTAGATAAGTAGCCACCAGCCACGCAGTGTAAATATGGCAGCAAAGTTAACACGAAGCAAATATTGTAGTAATGGTTGGTAATTTCTAGCAGCCAAAACAGCTGTGAGGAAACTTTAATAGTGAAACAAAAACAAAAGAAGTGACTACTGAACAGCAATGAGGGTATCCGCTTTTTGAAACGGTGCAGAACTTTAAGATAAATGATCAATATTTACCATTACAGCAAAAATAATCAGGACGAGACCATAACAGTATTAGTCGCTTACGTGTGGCCAGTCGATAAATATGGGATTTTTCCTTGATATCGAATCGTCATCGTAGGTTGTTCAGGTCATCTCCTGAAAAAAAGCACCAAAAAACGCGTGAATAAAATTGACTCTCAAATCGGCCGGGTCAAAACAGCGAAGTTTCGAAAAAAAATACAAATGCTTACGCAGGGCAGATTAAATACTAGAAGGTAAATTCAGTTTCGAAGTCGGACCAAACGCTTTCAACGTCAATCCCTACACCTTTAGTGGGTTAATTTGAACTCATTCGTTCGTGTTTAGACTCGCAGTTTCGAGGCAAGTGGATTGTTTTGTAGCGAATTTACTCACGACCGAATCGACATTTACAAACAAAAATCGGCAATTAAATCTTGTTTACGTTCAGAAGTGCAGTTTTAGGACCCAATTTGTATATGTTTCTGCTGTACAAACCCGCAGCAAATGCTTGCTGGTTCGGCTCGTGGCGAGATGAAAGCTTACCAAGCTCGGTTTTCGACGACTATCAACGACCTTCAAACTGACAATTACCCTTGCGAGTTGTACAAAGACCGATGTGAAACGCAGCAACAGTGCATTGAAACAGGTAGAAAATATATGTGTTCCTCTTTTTTGTTAGCGTGAATCACTCGTTTAGAGTCTTAGTTGCGAGACGAGACAGATTTTAAGATAAATTTTCGCCCTGTATTTGTTAATCTGTTTGTAGCTACCAATTTTGCAGGAAAAACGTTCACAAAAATTGTCTTTGCGACAATATGTTAACTACATTTTTTACAATACAGTGTTGTCGAAAGAACGCGCTAAAAACAACATCGTGGGCAGTACAATTTTTTTTGGAAGGGCCAAGTAACCAAACTTAATGTAAAATTAAAAAACAATTTACAGGGGAAGCCTACATTAATGTACAGTTTCAAAGTTGGGGAGATGGCCCCTTTCACCCACCTTGGCTACACCCCTGGCCGAAAATGTAATTTTGTAAAGTCAGAAGGCGAAATCTGAAACTTTGTGGCTACATAATTGGTCGTTGGTTGCCACCAAACATTACCTGCATGCAAATAAGAATACATTGGTGGCAAAATCAAGGTTTCTTGGATTATCTAAATTGCGGGTTCCATGGTACCCGTGTGTTCAATGTGGTACGCAACCACCTTCCCATCGGCACGCGATAGTATCCAACCATATATTTTTCTGGTAAAAATATCAAAATCGTGTGGCTATCCGGGCCCTATCATTAGCTAAAAACCTAGTAATCCAATTACCAATAAATTTGGACATTTCTCTGAAAAGCAGGTGTGGTTTTGTCCAAAAGTCATCTGAGGAATGACAACCCACGCCCAAGTCGAAGTTTGGAATTAAAACAAAAACAATCAAGGAGAAATTTTTTGTTAAACCAATCCTTGTTATTGTTTAATTACAGAGCTTTATTACGTCATAACCGCATTGTGTCTGGTGGTCTGCTTTCTTGTCGTATCGACCTCTACATTATACAGGTGAGTGATAATATTAACCAACGCTTCCACAATGACAGCTGGTTAGCCGCGAACAAAGCCATCGTCTGTGATCGCATAGTGGGCTAATTGTTACCCAGGGATGAATAGAAAAGCGTGTGACACGACTAGAGCGGCCATTTTGCCGGAACCTGCGGTTTGCCTAAATCGCTTCTATGCGCGGGTTATTCCTCGAGAGCAACAGGTTTTGTGTCAAAAACACCGCGCGCTTCCTGTGAATAATAGCCACCGTGTCTAATAATAGAAGTTCATGCTCGGTAGGTTCGTAGAGACCTCTGCAGTAAAAATGGCGGCGGTGCTGTTGTTAACTGCATGTATCGAGAGATAAAAGTACATAACGTAACGATAAGCAGCAGATTTTTTCAATTTTTATCATTTTTGCAGTTGGAAGAAAATAAACAATTACTAACCTATAATTTTTTACAAGCAAAAAGCGAATTCTGTTGAATCTCGAGCCCTGATAAGTTTTAACTAAAGCGGTTGCATTTGCCTGAGCTAACCACCTCTACTCGTTTTTAAATATTTTGTTACATTGGTATGCCGTGTTGGCTAATTCAGGACCTGGAATAAAAACAACATGTCAGTTCAACGCACATAATTCCTTTATAAAAGTGGATCAAGCTTAAGCGAAAGTGCAAGCAAATTGTCCTGGGCTGTGATCCGATCAATACACTTTAACGTAGACCACGGGGTGACGCATAACCACGACGTTGGCGTCAAATAAGTTCAGTTTTGTAAGACCGCCGTTGTAATGCGGAGTGTGTTATACACAAAAAGTTACGTTTCAGCTCCTTGCCCAGAAGTTGCGTCATACCAGTAAATCTCAGGCTTGACAAAGCGTTATCTGTCATGGGATTAGACACCCAATCTCGCATTAGAGAAAGCATTGTTAAAGAAAATGAAAGCTAAAGGGGAAAGAAGGAAATTGAAACGAATTCGAAAATTGTATTAGTGACCAACCGACACCGATTCAAACAACGTAGCCTTTTTCAAATTGGCGACAGAATAGGGAATCGTTGTGTTTTTTTAAATCTGACACATTATCAAATCGGTGGCTGCTGTATTCAAGTGATATTTTTTCTAACAACTGTACTTTTGGGGTAAAAAAAGACAACATAAACAAATTTACTTACAAATATGTATTTTATATTGGAATTTGCTGTTTATTCAACAGTTTTTGTTTTGTTTTGCTCTTAAAATCACAAGCGAGCTACTTTATATGAAGCTTCTTTAATTTAGAAGACAAAATCATTAATTTTTTTTTCGCTTTTCGGCAGATGGTTCAAGCAAGAACAGAAGTTGCGCATGACGATGTGGAAAGTAAAATGGGACGACATTTGCTTCGACAAAACCAATTGGACCCCCACTGAAATTTCCCACAATGTAAGCATCAAAGTGCGGGTTGTGTGTGATTTATAAACCGCTGTATGCAAACTCAGATATACCTGCGGTTATACCATACTTGCGCATGAAATTAAGCCTGCAACAATTTAACAGGGGCTAAAATTACTGTCTAACATACCACTTGTTTATTGTGGTGTCGTAAAAGTTGTAAAAGACGTTAAGTCCATTTTAAAAGTCAGTTTATTCTTTACCAGTAAGGATCCTTAATAGACGTTTCTTGATGGTTTTGTGTAGAGAAATGCTACGCAACAAACATAACAATATCATTGCGCTCGAAAAGTTAGCCTGCAATAATTTAACTGAGGTTAACATTGCTGCTTAACGTCGCTATGGTTATTCAAAGGTCGAAATATACACGCGACAAGACAAACATTTCAAGGTATACTTAAACAACACAAATATCCATAAAAGTCCCACTATCAGTAGCCGTTGTTGTCACAGTAGGCCACTAATTAGTGCCACCACCGATGCGAAACTACATTTGGAAACTTAGTTAATGAAACAGATTTTGAGCAAGCAACCAACACTTTCACAAATGGTCCTTTTTCTATGAGAAGATTTGGCGTGGTTTAGAGTTTTATGTAATAAAAACATATTTTAAACGTTTCTTGTGGTTTCCTAGACTAAAACTTACTTATTCCAAATAAAATTCCACCTTTAATTCGTCTGAATAATTTTTGTACCACTTGACAAAATTAACTGTTTTTTTATCTTGACGAATTTAATCTGATCCAAAAATTTGACTCCATTAGAGTTGAAACAATTTACTTTATTTTCTGTGGAAAAAGCAGAAAGACGAACGACTATTTAAACCAACACATTGATGCATGCACTCTAGGGGCGAACAGACTAAACGAATGAATCAGGGTTTGATATATATCTTGACAATCTTACATTGCTTCACTAAAGTCGCCTTACAAAGAAAGTATCGCGTAATCAAACGGCCTATGCTAGGCGCAATGGTTCGTTGCCCGTGGTTGTATCACTCCAATTTGCTCTTGA
>QXVZ01016378.1:0-13344 GCA_008931825.1 Phallusia fumigata | reverse complement strand
AATTTAGTCTTACTTCATCATAAAACAACTCGCTCTTTGCAGCATTTTTAAACCTTAACGTCCCACGTATTAGTGAAAAAGAAAAATGATTTCGTTCTTTCTAGGCCGAACGGCAATTGATACTATTGCAAGTCAAGGGATGGAGTGACGTCGAACGACCTCCGGAAGAAATGGATTTCGTTACGCTCATTGCAGCAATGCAGCGACTAAAGGTTCAACAGAAGTGTCAGTGTGTGTTGGTTGGCTGCAGGTAAAAATATACAAGAAGATCTGTTGTGATAACCTGTTTGTAACGAATCCAAAATTTATGCATCGCGTCGTTTAGCAAAAAATTTGCAGTTTTCGTCATAATGAACTAAAAGTTGAGTGATTTCTTCAGATGTCAAAATCAAACGATTTATTTATTTTCAGTAACGGATCTAATAGAACTGGAACCTTCATTGGTCTGGTGAACATTCTCGAACGTTTGAAGGCAGAAAAGCGGGTAGATGTATTCCGAACTGTGAAAGACCTGAGAGATATGAGACCGAATATGGTCAACAATAAGGTGACGTTTTACAATTGCTTACATAGAGCTATCGAATAGGTTAAACGCATCCGCTTGTTCTCAATAAAGGGTATTTGGATAGCTACACCTTTAGGCAATATAAAATATGAATAAAACGTGTAGGTTTTATACGTATTTAGGTGCAGTATAAAACACAAAACTCGTAAAAGAGCTACATAATCCTAAGTGTCCCGAACAAATCAAGATCCATATTAGGGTTTGATTTTATAGGAAGTGTAAGTCCACAGAAAATGCTTCATTTCCTGTTTGTTTTGTTGCAGGAACTCTACAAATATTGCTACTCGGTCGTGATGAAATATCTGTCAGATTTCGATACTTATTCTAACTACAAGTAACCAGTGAACAAACTAAAGTCGGACATATGAGGCGCCAAAAAAACATAAACCACCCTGGATGGGGAAAAGTTTTCGGGATTAAAATACCCGTCATTGAAACTGAAACTATCTGACATGTAGGAATGTTTTATATCGTGTTTTGTGGTTGAACATTTTTATGACTTATAATGGCGTAACCCAATGTTTTCCATGTGGGGAGGAGTTTTATGAGTTGAGAGGAGGATTTTCCACGTATAGTTAAGTTATTTATTATAACTGTAGTATTTTATTTAAGATAGACAATGGCTCCAAACATTTTAATATTTTGTCTAGTAGGGGAGGAATGAAAGTTCCAAAATACGCTAAAGGGGGAATTTATCAAAAAAGTTTGGGAACCACTGGTGTAATCCTTATGTGTGTTATTTATTGCCGAAGCTTTTGCCGCTTAATAATGTCAAGCATTGTGATGTAACGACCCTACGACGTTTTGTCACGTGTTTGTGTGCACGTGAAATAAGTCAAGCGTATCTGTTGCCTTTTTCGTATTTCGCACGTCCTCTACTGCTCTTGATTGACGCGGCATTCATGTTAACGCTCCACGTTTTTGCGAAAGCGTTCATTTATTACGTTGGTTTTGTTGATTTTCGTGTAATTTATTTTGTATATAGACACCGTAGTTTTTCCCCTATTCTGTGATCTTTAGCACAGACTAACATATGGAGTTTGCAATCAAATTACAAATGCTTGTACATACCACAGAAAGCTGCATCTTTAGCGTATTTGGAATAAACAAGGCCTTATTAGTTTGGATAACGCATAAATACTGTTTCTTTTTTAGTTTTTTTTAACCCAAGTTCAAACAATCAACCCAAATATGGTGGAGATTGTTTTAAATTTTTTTGTGACTTTGCCAAGGACACAGGCAACGTAAAGGCTTTTAACCAACAATTTTACCAATGTTGTAGTTCCGGCAACAATTCAATAAAGTAAGAACTAATTTTATTTCATTGTTTTCATGTTGCAACAAAATTTTAAGGTAATAAAAGAAATCTTTCTTGATAGTAATGCCATGTTTACCGGCTGCCAAAACTATAACATATTAACGTCCATACCAGTAACAAGTTACGATGTATTCTTTGGCATAATGCGAAACTAGTCAAACAATACTGCACCCCAAAGCATCTTAAAAGCTTTTAAATTTTCTACGTTTATGTTATAAACGAATATCTACGTTTATATTAATGTTCTCTAAACCAAAATCAAATTATATTTGAGAGTAAAAGCGACAAACAACATTCAGGGAAGACATATTAGGAGCCTAGTGTGCGCTTGTTTTTTTGTCACTAGTGTAGGCGAATGATCTCATCAACAGTAAACTGCTTCAAAATAGCTTTTTACCCGGAGAGGTAACAGCAATGTTATAGTTATTCAGGAAACATGACCCAGGCAGATACACTTTGCGTAGGATGGCTGTGTGAGCCCGTTACATGATTAAGAGTTAATCAGCTTTTTCTGGTGGGTAGAGGATTGTCGTAGCAAGTCAACTATGTTCAACCAGTTTAACTCACAGGAAGGTTTATTAAGCAGGTACAAACGCCATATTCATATCTATACATCACAAAGTAGAACAACTGTTTAGTGGCTTAATAAATGGCAATCTAGTTTACCTTCAGCGCACCTATAGAAATAGCAGTTATTCGACATTGTATGCAGAAACCAGAGCTCAATGAACAAAACCGAAACTCGGCAGCCAAGCAATGTAAAAGATTTAGGAACGGATATGTGTTTGTCATATTAACTGGATTCCATTCCCCAAAATCTATCGAGAATAAAAAGTTACATGAAAAAATTGCTTATAAACCATACACACCAAATCAAAACTTTAGTACGTTTTCACTTGTGTTTTTAGAAAAAAAACTTGAATTAACATTTAACAGCAGCTAGAAAACAAACAGAATCTGCAATTTTGCAATCTTTTAAAGCCTGCATTTGCGATGTCCGGTCGTTGCTTTTGCAAGATTTTGTGTTTCCTGTTGATTCAATACTCGAAAGGACAAATCAACAGTAAGTATCGTATTGTGCAATTTGTTTATAATCAATAAAAATAATTACCACCATTTTTAATTTGAATTCAATGTTCAAAAGTCGTTTACTTAATCTAAACCAATCAAACCAAACTACGTTACAGTAGTGCCAATTTATCCGTTTCACTGTTGCTTGCATAAGGAAACACAATCACAGACGCAAGGTGGTTGCTTCAACCAGAACAAAAAAATGAGCAAACATTTTTTAGGTTGCGGCAAAACATTAAGAGCAGTGAACGACAATGTGTTAAAGTTATCTGACGATCTTGTGGATGCGAACACTGCACAGGAGAAATGTTTTTTGCTGGGTGGAAATCTTGCTATGACTGATGACCCACAGATTAACACAACTCTGACTCAACTCATGACAGAGAAATACACAAAACGTTTGCATATGAACGCGAGGATGTGACAGATGGAAAATGAAATCCCACTAATTAAAACACGGTCCATACTACTTAAGAACATGCGTAAGCACAATGGCGAATATAAATATTTTATGGCGAAAAGAGTTTTTTAAATCTGTCATCAAAAATAAGCTCTGTTTTTTCTCATTGTTACCCCGGTTTCATTTTAAAAAAACAAGCCACTTATGAAAAGGATTAAAAAACATAAAATGATTGCGGAATGTTTCAGATTTGCAGCGAGTTTATGTCTTTTACGACCCCGGACCTTTAAAACGATACATTTACTCATACAATCCGGCAGAAACAGATCCCTTGAAAAGTACAAAGGAACTCGGACATTTGTGGTATTTCGACTTGTATAAGAGGTGAATGAAAATAAAACAAATTGGGCATGTGTCTACTTAACTTGCTTTTTAAACTGCAGCAATCCTGAAAACGCGCGTCAATCAATTTTCTTGTGCGATGCCTGGAAAGGTCAGGCCAGGTACAAGTGGGGTGTGACTATTGGAAAAAATTGTCAAGTCAATTCAAATGGTTGGTGTTAACTCGTTACCTCACACTAACGTTTAACCTACCTTAGTAACTTTTATCGGATTACAATATGGAAGTAGAACTAAAATAATTGCATTTACGCAGAAACAATTGCCAAAATTTTCCGGCTTTTGCTGTACTTGAGCGATAAAAATTACATAATTCAAAGGAAGTTTCTTTCCATAGAAATGCAAAATCACAAAATGACAACAGTTTGACTGTTAATGTTAACCAACTGTTTGCAGGATGGACTTTACGGTTTAACTTGTATTCTCAAAACAACCCTACAAATAGCTAGAAAAATATATACAATTATTGGGGTGAATACCCTTCAAATGCTGTTGGTTCCAATAAATTGCGAAATGTTAATGAGTCATATGGGGGCTTCACAGAATACAAAGGATCGTTCCCGGCACCAAGTGAGTGTCTGATTTTCAACAGCAGAAAACGGTTAAAATCTGTCGCACGCTGCAACAAACATATTGTGTTTTTGTTGCTAGGTATTAACATGTTTTTTGGAGCTCGTTACAACACGTCGTTGCATGGTTGGTATTGGAGCGATGGATCTCCGGCAAACTTCCCCGTTTCCAACGTCACAACTTGTCAGCAGGGAGCATTGCATTATGGGATCGGGTGGGATCAGTCAAGCATGAAATGTAGAGGGAAAGCGGNATTGGAGCGATGGATCTCCGGCAAACTTCCCCGTTTCCAACGTCACAACTTGTCAGCAGGGAGCGTTGCATTATGGGATCGGGTGGGAGCAGTCAAGCATGAAATGTGTGGGGAAAGCGGCTTTTTACGCATGTCAAATGAAACGTGAGTGAATACTAATCACTTCAAATCAGTAAAATAAAATATTAAAAGGCCGATTCAATGTTTCTGTGTATGAAAAATGGCTGTGACTTGAATTAATTCTCNTATGGGATCGGGTGGGAGCAGTCAAGCATGAAATGTATGGGGAAAGCGGCTTTTTACGCATGTCAAATGAAACGTGAGTGAATCCTGATCACTTCAAGTCAGTAAAATAAAATATTAAAAGGCCGATTCAATGTTTCTGTGTATGAAAAATGGCTGTGACTAGAATTAATTCTCCTTTCTACATTTATCGTGACACAATATTAGTCACAGCAACTGTGGAGACATTCCAATGCGACGCAACAACTGTGGTGGTCAGTTGGACAGGACTTGATCAAATCATCAATAGCAAAAACTTAAATGCAAAGGTAGCTTTTAATTGTTTTAATATTGCTTTCTGATATTATGTAAGTTCATATGTCGTCAAATGTTGCATTTAGATTGAAGTTTATATTTTGGAACTGAACCAAAGAACTTACGCACCGTATACAGGTCTATCAACAACCATTGGAAACCTAAGTTTTGCAACCGATTATAATTTCAAGGTAAATGTTCTGTGATAGGTGGTGAAGCAGAAGGCGGGAACGTCTTACGTTCTTGGGTTTTTTAACCTCGAATCAAACATCAGTGTTTGTTTTTGTCATTTCTTGTGTGTAGAAATCACAAGATTTACACCAAAGCGTAGACAGTGATTGTGACAAAATGTAAACCGTTGGAAAATAAAAACAAGAAATTTGACACGCACTCATCACTGGCCTAGTTTGAAAACTGGGGATTGCAATAAATACAAGATTAAATGAAAAACCTTATGGAAACAGCAATTAATCCTAAAAACAATAGAGATATGAGACCTGATTGAGACAAAAGTTTGACTAAGTCGCATCAACATTTACAGATCACTGCGATGCTTACCGGCTGCATAAACTCTAACCTCTCAAAGTCTATACAAGTAAAATCTTATGGAAACCCCCCATCGAGTTGTTATCCCCCAGGTAAATATACTTCAAAAAACTTGAAAGGTCGTGTAACTTTTTTTGCATTCTGATGTTTACCAACGATTTTTGTAGTAAACACGACTACAGAGACATTTCCATGCAACGCCTCAATTGTGGTTGTCAGTTGGACTGGACTTGATCAATTTATCAACAACAACTCTCTCACAGCGCAGGTGTTGTAGCATACTGTGGATTTTGTTCCATTGTCTGTTGTTTGTTGCATGTGTGCCTGTATTTGTGATCTGCGACTTAAAAAATTATACCAATTTCATATTTCCCCATAAATACATACAGGTTGAGCTTCACGTCCAGAGTTTGAACCAAACAATCTTGGTTCCGTATTCAGATAATTCGACAACAATAGGCAATCTCCTCTATTCCACTTCGTATGACATTCAGGTGATTAATATTTTGTTTCGTAATGTGGTTGTGGAAATATCCATAAATACCAAGATTTCTTCACACACAGACATTCACATATGGCTTCCTATGATCGCCCACTGTTCTGATTATTACACTCTTTTATATGGTTCGACTTGGACCATTGTTCGCATCAGTTTGATGTCTCTGCCAAATTGCTTTTAAGCTTTTAAACTGTTTCTGTCTATATGGTAATTAAGCGTCCAACTGGAACCTAGGTTTAGTTAATAACTTCGCGTTTATGCAAGCAAAACACCAAATAAACAGCTATTAAACATGATCTTGGAGTCACTCAATATACAACGATTCAAACCCCAGTTAAATATGGAGTTCACGGCACTGTTTTTGTTTAATGTTTAAACCCGTGGCGGCTGTAGCGTGATCTATCCGTAATTTCTTGAGTTATCTCCTTGTTGACATGATTTATTGCGTACCTTGACGGATGTTCTTATCAGTTGGTTTTAACGTTTTTTAACAGTCGTTACGCGCCGCCTTTTTTCTTTTACCGCGACATGTAACTTTACGCCGCTTTTCCGAGTCATTCCGGATGATGACAGCAGCGTTTGTCGAAACATAGAATATTTTTTACACACAAGTACTCGCTTGTATTTTCCTATTGAGAATATTTAAAACCGTGAATTGTCTACCTGAACTGTCATTACTTGCACCAGAAAATGGTAATAAACAGCAATTTTTGTTCTTATCTATAAGACACAAAGCGTATTATTGGTATTTCAGATCATTGTTATCCTTACTGGCTCAATCACCACAAACATCTCATCCAATCTGTCAGTAACAACTCCGGGTAATTCTCCTGAAGTCTGCTTTCCAGAAGGTAAACGACAGTGCATGCCTTTGGAGGGTTGTCATGAAACAAAAGTATCTCAACTGATAGTTAATTGCCGATAAACGAGTGCTTTCAGCGACATTACTTACTCAGTCAGTGACGAGTATTTTGTTGATAATACCAAAGACAACTGTAAATGTTTGCATTACCTGCTGTATGAATATTTCCTACCAAATGTTTACCCAACTTCGGTATTTAGCAAACGCAAACACGATAAGTTCTGGAATGATTGCTGGTGTGGTGGTCGGTGTGTTGCTTCTGGTGCTTACCGTTGTTGGAACTGTGGTCATATTTATACGACGAAAAGACAGGTATGCTAGCATTCGATTGTCAGTAGCCGTGAAAAAAAATGATAAACTTCGAAGGTTGCGAGGCGTTTATTAACCCATCAAGAAACCAAAGAAAACGAAAACGCTTTAGTGGCTCATATTTTCAAAATGCAAAGTGTTTTAAGGGATTGTCGAAAGTACTAAAATTTGTTCAAAAGCACTGAAATAAGCGATAGATGGCAACAAATTGAAAAACTAAAATAACTATCTCATACTTCTCGTAGGGCAAAGCTAGATGAAACTTCGAAGAAAGCGACGCCCAAACATCACAGAACTGAAGGTAAGAAAACGTCAACAGTGCACACAATTAGGGATTAAAACAAACTAGTTTATATTTTTTACAGGATCTACTGCCGGCAAAATGGAAACTGAACACGAATACGAAAACTTTAAAAGATTTGAACCTACAAATCCAAACTCCGCATACGAAGTGGTTGAATGGTAGATAAATGAGGCTTTTGCAACTGCTTTGTTACTTTGCCTATTCACTTAAATGTATCTACGTTTTTCTTTTTTCTTTTTAAAATCACTTTATAGCCTATCTGCTCTATACCGGCTTTCATGTCCCTTGGTATTGTACAGATTCACAGCAGCGATCGTTTTTGTCGTTTGTACACTATAGTTACCAGCTAATTATTTTTTAAAAGCGTTTCAATCAAATGCAAAAAATAAGTCAAGCAACTGTTTGTATTACAACTGAAAAAAAGTTTTGGGAAAGTGGTTTAAAGAGATAGTATGCAAAGACACCTTATGGGTGTAAATCTCTTTACGAACACAAAAACAGTTTACAACATGTGCAATCAAACGATTGTCAACATAAAACGTTCTTCGCTCACATAAAGGGCAAAACACGTACCATGGTGTTTTAGATCAACTATCAATTTTACGTCAGCGTAAGTAGAGGTGTTACATGATATAATGCTACCATACAGTAGCTCACACAGACTTCCAGTAATAATTTCCGGTTTAACTGTTATATGAGCCCGTGATTTCGCCGATCGATTCTTTAGCTGCAGTTTCGGACAATTAGATCGGCCCAATGTGCCAGTCGACCCCTTATAAGTCATTTAATAAAATATGCAAACAGTCGGGTGTTTTACAAACCCTATGACCGCACACTATCGATATTAGAGTTTAGGATTTAAACTTCTTTAAGTTTTTAAGGAGAGTGAACTAAGATTTAAAGCACGATAATTGATAGTTATTCGCAGTTCACCTCCAGAGATAAAACGGTTCCGTATATTAATAAATAAACAACACGCAAAAATCTCTTTCATTCTAAGTCGTATGACATTCAACAAGCTGTATGAAAATACGAATTGCTATTAATAAGCCAGATTTCCATAGAGACTTTACCACATAAACAGATTGTCATAACGTCCATCGCCCACGGGTCTCATGTCATGTAATGTGATACAGAGTTTGCGCACGTTTGCGACAGTTGGTTTCTATGCTTCCTGCTTCTTTGTATGTTACGTTATAACTAGTTACGTGGTTAACACCATGGCGAAAAGAAGTAGACGTTTGAAACAAACATAGATTTGGGGCTATAACGGCAACGACACACGCAAAAACTAGGAGATGGGTTTTGGGGTAAAGAATAACGCAGGTTATAATCTGACCCCGCAAGGTTTAGTATTCCCTATAGTTGTGCGTCGAAATACCGCTTCATCATTTGAATTCCGTATGTTGGTTTCAGTTAGTTCCTATTTATAAATATCATCGAAAACCTATTAAGAGGAGCGATACGTTCCATCAAAACCGTTTCTTAACAAACAGCAGTTGACGTTGACAGCAGGCGGAAGAAAACTAGAGTGAGTCAAGAGCATATTCAGTATACGCTGTGACTGCAAAGTCGACGTTTGAAGGAACTTAGATTTGTGGCTGGCGGTAAGGACACACACATTACCAGCGATTTTGTGTTGAAGGGCATGATAAAAATAGAGTTTTAATGCAGGTCAAGATTAATTTTTTCCCTAGTTGGGCGCCGAATTGGAGCTCTGTCGTTTGAATTCAGAATATAGGTTTCAGTTAATCCCTGAAAGCTCCTATCTATAAATATCTCTAATAACCCAATAAGAGGCGCGAAAAGTCAAAAATGTTTCTTAAAAAACAGCAGCTGACGTTGACATACGAAGGAAAACTAGAATGAGTATAAGGAGCATATTTATTATGCGATGTAAATAGTTTTGCTTAGGTATGAAGGAAATGTATGCGATAAAACTTGTGCTAAGTTTGTAAACTCATAATTTCTAGGTCTCGGGTATAAATGTTATCGCCCCCGTCACCATATATTTATGGTTAAAAGTGACAAACTTTATTCAGGGCATGCATGTATGTAGCTGTGTGCGCGCTTGTTTATTGTCAGTAGTGTAAGTGGGTGATCTCATCAACTGCACGCTATATCGAAAACGATTACGCAGACAAGTAACAACAAAGTTACAGTTATTCAGGAAACATGGCCTAGGCAGATACACAGTGTGTAAGCGGTATTGTTTTAGTCTGTTGCATGATTCAGAGTTTGTTTAGGGACTTTTTGCTTTTAGTTTGTCACTTAACAGAAAGCAGCAGGAACTAAAAAACAAACATAAGCTGATTTTGCATTCCTCCAAAGCATGAGCATTGCAATGACTGGTCGTTGCTTTAGCAAGATTTTGGTTTTCCTGTTGATAGAATACTCGAAAGGACAAACCAACAGTAAGTACCACATCATGCATTTTGTTTTTCCAAATAACAAGAATTACAATCTGTAATTCTTGCGCCATGCTGTTTATTTTCTATCACATGAAAGTTACGGTTTAAAAGTTAAGTCAACCGATGCTAATCAAACGAAACGGTTACAGTAGTGCAGATTTATCCGTGGCATTAGGAAATGTAATATTATATGCAAGGTGATTGTGCCCACACTAAAACGTACAGCACAAGACAACAACAAAACAATAAATTCTCTTTTAAGGTTGTGGCAAATCTTTGAAAGCAGTGAAGGACAGTTTGTTGATATTATCTGACGATCTTGTGGATGCGAACACTGCACAGGAGAAATGTTCCTTGCTGGGTGGAAATCTTGCCATGACTGATGACCCACAGATCAACACAACTCTGACTCAACTCATAACCAAGAAATACACAATAGGTTTGGACATGAATGTGAGGAAGTGGCGGATGGGAAACGAAACCCCACAATCTAATACATAGGTCGTACTACTTACGAACATGCACGAGTAATACATAAAGACACATTTTATGGCGAAAAGAGTTTTTCAAATCTCTTCCTAAGGATTATTCGTAGTTTTCATTTGAAAAAACAGGGTACTTGTTTCAGATTTGCAGCGGGTTTATGTTTTTTACGACCCCATCACACATGAACGATGCAGATATTCATACAATGCAACTGAAGTGGATTTCTGGAAGAGTACAAAACAACTCGGACATCTGTGGTATTTTGACTTGTATAAGAGGTGAATTATTTGAAAATTAACAAGCTTGTTTCCATATATCAAAACTTTACAAACATTTGTTAACTTAACTTGCTTTTCAAACTGCAGCAATCCTGAAAACACGAGTCAACCAATTTTCTTCTGCGATGCCTGGACAGGCCGGTCCAATTACAAGTGGGGAGTGAATATTGGAACAAATTGTCAATCCGATTCCAATGGTTAGTGTTAATTCGTTAGCTTCTCACTAACTTCTAGCCTAGGCCTCAGTAACCTTCCAGCTAATGCTGTACTTGACGTATACAAATGACATAACTGAAAGGAAGTTTCTTCATTGAAAGTGCAAAACGACAAAATGACGACAGTTAGTCTGTTAAGGGTAAAGAACTGTTTTCAGGATGGACATTATGGTTTACCTTGTTTTCCCAAAACAACACTACAAAAGGCCAGAAAAATATTTACAATTATTGGGGTGAATACCCGTCAAATGCTGTTGGTTCCAACAAATTGCGACATGTTAATGAGTCATATGGGGACTTCACAGAATACAAAGGATCGTTCCTAGCACCTAGTAAGTGTTTTTATTAAAGCAGAAAAAGGGTTAAAATCTGTCGCACGCACCAACAAACATATTGTGTTTATGTTTTTAGGTATTAATATATTTGTTGGATCTCGTTACAACACGTCGTTGCATGGTTGGTATTGGAGCAACGGATCTCAGGCAAACTTCCCCGTTTTCAACGTCACAACTTGTCAGCAGGGAGCGTTGCATTATGGGATCGGTTGGAAGCAGTCAAGCATGAAATGTAGTGGGAAAGCGGCTTATTACGCTTGCCAAGTAAAACGTGAGTGATTGGAACAAAGAAACCCATGCCAAGTCTGTGAAATAATATAAACACGGGTAACATTTCATTATAAGTTACAGACAAAAGGCGTAAACCTATTTTAATTGATCAGTCCCTAACTTGTTTATTTTTAGTCTCGTTGATATCTGCATATGCAAGCAAATAGCTTAGGCTTGTTTATGACCTCCAGATACTAAATGTATTTTTTACTGACTTTTTAGTCAGAGCTATGGCGAAGACATTTGAATGCAACGCCTCTACTGTGGTGGTCACTTGGGCTGGAGTTGACCAAATCATCAACAGCCGAAATTTAGGCGCAAAGGTAACTTTGAATCAAACCAATTTTCTAGGAATTCTTTTATAGAAAAGAGATTTTCTAACATCTGAGAAATGCAATATTTTTGACAAATCCGTATTTAGGTTGAAGTTCATGTTTTGGAGTTGGACCAAAGAACTTACGCACCGTATACGGATCTATCGACAACCATAGGAAACCTGAGTTTTGCAACTGATTACAACTTTAAGGTTCTCAATTTTGCGGTTAATCAGAAAGTTATCCGATTAAATATCCAACCACTTTAATCCTGTAACAGCAATTTTATTTACTCAATTTAAAATCATGTTAGCTGGTTGAAAAAAACAATTTGACGTCACAATCGTCACAGGCATTGTGTCGTGTCACCTAGCTGTTGACAAATACGAGAACAAAATAAAAAAAACTTTAAGAAACAGCAAACTCCAAAACCAAAATTGTTATAAGACCTGATTGAGTAAACAGTTTGACTAAACCGCATCAATATTTAGATTACTGCAATGCTTACCGGGTTGCCTAACACCAACGTCTCAACGGTCCGTACCGGTAAAAACTTATGGAAACCCCCCCTCGAGTTGCTATCCCCCAGGTATGTGAACGTAGTGCGTCGGTGCGGAATTTTGAATTTCGATGATTACCAACTATTTTTGTAGTAAACGCGACTGCAGCGACATTTCCATGCAACGCCTCAATGGTGGTTGTCAGTTGGACCGGACTTGATCAGTTCATTAACAACAACGATCTTACAGCGCAGGTACGCGTTTACGGATGCTTGTTATTTGTGCCTTTGAACTAGGGGTATGAAGTTGTTACAGCAGAAACTAATCTATATTTGCCACCAACTATCATACAGGTTGAGATTCGCGACCAGAGTTTCAATCAAGCAATCTCCGTTCCGTATTCGGATAATTCGGCGAAAATGGCAAATCTTCAACATTCCACTTTCTATAACATTAAGGTGAGCAACAAGTTTTTTTTTGGTAAAACAAATTTTCCATCTACGATCAAAGATCTCCAATGAGACTTTGACGCACAGTAACGTCTCATGTAGCGCCCTTCGACATTTTTTTTATTTGGGAAAACAGTACAATATCCATTTGCTTTCGAATTGCGCGCACAACAAAATCGTTTGGAACATAGTTTTTTGTTCCTTGCCAAGTCACAAAGCACATTTTGTTTGTATTGCAGGTCATAGTTTTTATCACTGGTTCAATCACCACAAACATCTCATCAGATTTGAAAGTAACAACTCCGGGTAATCCCCCTGAAAGCTGCTTTCCGAAAGGTAAACAATTGTGCTCGTTATTCTTGGGTTTACAAAATCGGCAATTGTCAGAAGTGTATAGAAGCACTGCTTGCCGAAATGCGATTGCTTAAGCAGCATTAATCACGCAGTAAAGGG
>QXVZ01016370.1:0-13732 GCA_008931825.1 Phallusia fumigata | reverse complement strand
TCGCATTTTGCCTGTTTTATGAAACAAGCAGGGTACACAGTCGGTTAGTTTACCATAATAATATCGCTGGTAAATGTTTAAAACCAGTATACTAGCTTGTATATACTTATTGCGAACAGACACTGTTATTTTGAAAATAAAACACGAAAAAATAGGTAGTGTGTAAGTAAAAGTAAAAGGAGGCATCTAAATATTTAAAAAACCAGTAAATTAGCTTGAATACTTATTGCGAGCAGATACTGTTATTTAGAAAAAAACAACATGAAAAATAGGTAGTGTGTAAGTAAACAGTAGGCAGAGGGCATCTAAATATTTCCGAAGGTATCGAAAACAATTTTTGAAAAATACACACTGTAAAACTCACGTTAGTGTCGCCGTTAAGTTTCATGTGCTGATGCAGGACCTTCATCGCGCCATCCTGGAAGGTTTTCGGCAGGACACGAATCATCATAGTGAAGACCGACGCATTTAAGTCGAAAAGGGCAACCACGAGGGCTTCGGCAACCTGCGAGAGCAGATTACAATGAGTTTTTGTGAGTTCTCAGTTATATGGATGGGAGAGACAGATTCGACATTCTGGCACAAAATTGTAGCTGAAAAAAAAATGGTTTGCAAACTGCTATTGGTTAAGTCAACGACATTAGCTTTAGGACTATAGGTTGGCAGAACAAAACATTTCATGACATCTTTTGAAAAAAATTATGACACAAAATGTTTTCACTGAAAGTTCAATTGTCAATAAGCTATCTCAAGTTTGTACTATGCCTGGAAGCAACCGCTTACATACCGATAACTCACTGGTTTACTCAGATACATAAGAGCTTCCCAAACTAGGGGTCGTGACCTTTCAAGGGGTCGTGGAACAAGTTTTGTACGTAGCCAGCACACCAATTTCCCACAAAGTGTTGCACAAGTCAAATTAATATTTTATTTTGCTTTCTAGTAGTACTCTTTCAACAAATGGTATGTTTTGAACTGCTTTTGTTTGTCAAACGTTAAGGGTGGCAGAAAAGTTTTACAAATCGCAGACCGCAGAGGTCGCTGACTAAAAAGTTTGGAAAGCACTTTTTTTCAGCTTTTGTGGGTAAAAATATGCATATTTAATAATGAAAAAAACACAGGCCAACCAGTGGCTAATAGAAGATACGTCCATTATTACTCAAATAAGGAGTGACGGTAACAAACAAACAAACAGTTTAAAGAGACCTACAATTTTCAGACAGTCATAATGACCAAGTAGTTGCAGCAGGAATCTGACCAATCCTTAATTAACCAACCTTTCTGACGTCATGACTTTTCGGTTCGGTAGTCCAGGTTATAATCCTCGAAACAGCAAGTCTCGTATCACTAGTGTTGGTTATTTCCTTCATCTCCATCATAGTTGTCAGCTCGAGCATGTAATGGAGTAATGCTACCTTGATCTGTGGAAAATCAATATATGAGTCAACAGGTTAAAGTTAATATGACTGTAATAAAACTTTAAAATGCTGCATGTGTGTACATTAGAAAGTTTTAACTAGATTTTTTTTCATTTGGTAAGAAACTTGGATAGTTTTATTACATGACTTTGCTTTATTTTGAATAGGATTTAAAAAAAAGTCGTAGTACAATATCTGGATGGAATAAAGTATTACTGACAAACATACGTCGCAACAAAAGTACAAGAAACACTATATACCTTTAGGCTTGGTTTTTGTGTTTGATCGACAATGTACCGCGACAAAATGTTGAACTGCAAACTGGTTGGGAAGCTTTCCCTGAAAAAATCAATAGCATTTAGGTCAAGTGCACAAAACAACAGGCCACATCCAGGCACTAACTGTGGTTAGCATTAAAACATGTGTCACCGCTTGCTTTGCATGAGGATATGTATTTGTATTGTACCTACACGCTTTCTGGCAGATTTTTTTCTATTTTCAACAAACATTTAATACAATTGCTTTGCTACCACATATGAAAAACAACTTGGGCCATGAAAACCAAGACTTAAAAGTAATGATTCCTAGTCAACACATTAAGTTTATAAACACTAACATTAACAGTCAAACAGCATCAAAAAATTTACCAAAACAAACCTAGTTATTTGAAGTGCTTTCATAACCTTGGACTGGACAGAGCCAAGAAGGTCAGCCCCCATTTTCTTGAGAAGTTGTGTAAGCAAAACATACAACCAATCATGAATGCTATCCTTGTAGTTGTTGATGAAGTCCGGTAGCATTTCCAAAAACATACTGAACACCTACATTGAACATCAGTACAGTGAGTTGGGTTATATGTATAAGCTTACAAAGGAGGTGAAGTTGTTTTAGTCAGATTTCTCCTCTAAATATTGGAGTTGTTGCAAGCTTTAAGGTATATCAAAGGAAACTCCTAAATAAACAAATTCCTAACCACGTAGGCAGTGGCACATGCAAGTTTTATTACATAATGTGGTAAAACTATTCATCTGAAATAAACCAAAAAAAGAGATGGTTGAAATATATGAAGTTATGTTTTGGTTTAATTGTTACTAGCATCTACCATGGTGATGTACAATGTGGTTCAGTGTTTTATAATGCAGGTCATAGGCTTGAACAAAGATGGGCAAAGTTCATGCAACTGTCAGCGAAACACAAATAAACACATTGGGTNTTGCTACCACATATGAAAAACAACTTGGGCCATGAAAACCAAGACTTAAAAGTAATGATTCGTAGTCAACACATTAAGTTTATAAACACCAACATTAACAGTCAAACAGCATCAAAAAATTTACCAAAACAAACCTAGTTATTTGAAGTGCTTTCATAACCTTGGACTGGACAGAGCCAAGAAGGTCAGCCCCCATTTTTTTGAGAAGTTGTGTAAGCAAAACATACAACCAATCATGAATGCTGTCCTTGTAGTTATTGATGAAGTCCGGTAGCATTTCCAAAAACATACTGAACACCTACATTGAACATCAGTACAGTGAGTTGGGTTATATGTATAAGCTTACAAAGGAGGTGAAGTTGTTTTAGTCAGATTTCTCCTCTAAATATTGGAGTTGTCGCAAGCTTTAAGGTATATCAAAGGAAACTCCTAAATTAACAAATTCCTAACCATGTAGGCAGTGGCACATGCAAGTTTTAATACATAATGTGGTAAAACTATTCATCTGAAATAAACCAAAAAAAGAGATGGTTGAAATATATGAAGTTATGTTTAGGTTTAAACGTTACTAGCATCTACCATGGTGATGTACAATGTGGTTCAGTAATTTATAATGTAGGTCATATGCTTGAACAAAGATGGGCAAAGTTCATGCAACTGTCAGCGACACACACATAAACACATTGGGTAAAATAAGGTTGGCTGATGTACTGCAGCATTCGCAATCAGTTTCATTGCAATGCAAGAATCCACAAATTAGATTTCGTTGTTTCAAAAATATTCCAGTTTGTTCAAATTGGAAAAAACTTGATTAAGGTAGTTGTTGGAATTTAAACTGTTAGAAACACATTACTGGCCATTAAATAGTTATATACTTTACAATTTAGTCATTGCCTTTTATGCGCATAAAAGGAATTAAAACTCCTCTCAAAGTAAGATCAACATAAATTAGAAATTTGACAATTTCAATTTCATCGCATTCAACCCCAATGCATTGCACAAAAAAAATCATATCGTTAACCGTTTCCGACATTCAGACATGTATTAGATGACGAAACATATTAAATATGAAATGTCGGCAAATGGACTGCATTCTAATGCTATGCATTCTGATATTGACATAGACAACACACAACAAACAAGTTGCTATTTACCCTCTTTGTCCCCTGCAAAGTTTACAGAAAAAAATATAACCAGTTAGAAGAATGATAACAACAGAAAATCGACCTGCACAAAGCAATAGCAAAGTGGTATTTATAACAGTTGTAGGGTTTTACTACTAAAATGTAGGGATAGGCCAGAAATGCTTAAGTTTTGTTTGGCTAAGCACACATGAGATGATAAGGTAAGAGTACATTAGTCTCATTAATTTAATTCAACAAAAATAAATTCTATGCCAACTTTGTATCAAAGAAAATACATATCTGTTTTAGCGAACAATCTATTGTTACATCATACATGTGTGAGGTTATAATACGCAGAACACGTTAATGTTTATATCGATGCTTGGGTATTACGATGGCCAGACAGAACGCTTCTGGCCTATCCAGCTAAGCTTTGGACAATCAACTACTGGCTCAGTTCAGCTCATTCTTACAAACAACCTTAATGGATGGCAAAGGAGATATTTGGTGTTAAAATAGTCAGTTGAACTAGATTTTGTTAAACCAGACATTAGGCAAACACATGGAAAAACTGTGACCAACCTTGCCGTTGGGATCAGCAAACATTCGATTGAAGATTTCCAGAATTTTCTTCAAGTGCATTCGACTGAACAAAAACATGGAAGAAATTTAAGCAAAGCAAAAATAATCAGTTTATTACAAAAGCTGGTCTTCATTTGTGAAAAAACTGTATAACATTGTTTTTTGAATTGTAAGCAGACAACGTTTGATGCAGTTACCTGAAGTCCTTTTGCTTGCTGACAAGTAAGTGTAGACTCTTTAAGCCTTCTTTCCTCTCAGTCCATAAACCGCTCTGACATAACTGGAGGATTTCCACAATGTCTTCTGTGTGGGGCTGATTGCGCTTAAGTCCATTCCTGCAATGACACAATCATGTGTAAAATGTTTATATGGGCCTAATGTGTATGCATTTAATGAGTAATGTAAACTTAGTGAAAATGGTCAAGGAAAAAGGGTTGGACAACCTAGCACCCAAGACCCCAACAGAAAACATTGCTGTTGTCCATGCTCGGCAAAGCATTAAAAGCAATGCTTGTTGCTAGACCGAATTTGCTGGTTCTTTTGAGAATAATGAGAAACAGTTCAAACTTGCCAATAGCAAGTGTTAAAGAGAAAAATCAAGGTCTCCAATCTACTGTTTGGTAAAACATGTGTGCCATTATAATAGCAAGCACCAAAGGGGAACTAGCTCCTAATGCATGATCATCTAAACATGGACTAGCTTGTGAGGTTATCTTGGAAAATAATCAATTATTGTCAACACTATCACAAGTCACTGAGCACCAATACGCATAATTTTTGAACAGAATGGTATCAGCATGAAAAACATTTCTTGATAAATACCTAGAGTAGGAGCTTGATCGATCAGAACAGACACTCGATGTATCCGACATGTCATCATCATTATCTGACATCGCATACCCATCAACAGTTGTTTTCTTGTTCTGCTTTCTCAACTGCCAGAAACACATTGAGAAATTTTAATGCAAACAAATGTATGCAGGAGTGATTAAGCTTGTGCTTCCCAAAATATTTTCTAGCGTGTTAATACATATTATGATACGCATTATGATGCATATTGGCCCCTCAGGTCAATATATTGATTCATCATTGCATGCATACAAATGTTACATACTATCCTGTAATTAAACAGATTTTCAGTTTTTGCCTACGTTCATTACGGTGTTTATGGATCTCCCTAAACCTATTCCTTGTAGCTTACAAAAAACAGACAATTTGACACAACACTTACCAGAGCATCGGTGAGTGCTTGCTCGCCCTCCCGGCCTTTCGGCAATACCCGCATAGGTGGCATTCCATGATTTGACACAGTTGACGTAGTACGACCTGCACAGATAAAACGAAACAAAATTGAAAGCTATGCCAGTTGATCTGCTTTTTGTCAATAATTGGCTGTTCAAGTTAGAGCATGGTAAGTGGGTGTTTCTAACATTTGCTTTAGATTTTAAGTGTAAAGCTAATCAACAAAAGACACAGTGATGTAAGCACCCAGGCAATGTCAGTGTCATATTCCAAAACATGTAGCTTGATTAGCATATCATGCACAATGTCATGTGATGTTAATCTGATAACATTCACTATGTTTAATGGAGTCCAAACTGACTGCTGTTGCAATGGAACAAAGAAGCATAAATTGTGGTTAAAAAGACAAAACGATTACCACAAACATGCATGAAATTATAAATTATATTGCCAATAGGCCTATTATGGTTATTGACATCAAAAACTGCATACCAAAGACATTTCAATGGACTGTAGTTCGGACTGAAGACAAGAACAGAAATGTTGTCCAAATTTTAACCTAAATTCATGCTGTAGTATGTGTGTAAAAAGCAGTAATATTTTTACTTGTATTCCATGATGTACTAATGTCATTGATGCTAAGATGGTATAGACAGACAACAATCAACAGCCTGATTGCATGAGAGGACAATTAGCAGGCATTTCACTCCATTACATTTCCAAAATTAATTAGGCAACTTCTGCCCTTGTAGCATGATATTTCATGCTACACAACAAACAATAATAACCAACACATGGTCCTTTAATAACATAAATCTTAAGGGTTTAATTTAAAGTACTAAGCATTGCAGACACCTATTTTACAACAAATTCTTTCATTTTTCCAACTTTAAGAGCAAATGCAAGTTGATGATAGAAAAACGATTGCGAAGACAGCAATGCATAGTGGACATAAGCATTGGTGTTAGTTTGAGCAGTAGCAGATCAAGATGCCGACAAAGCAAGGCCACCGGCCATACACAAGCAGCCCAACACAAACCTGGACTTGAATCGCGACTGCTAACTTGCGAAGATGTAACACGGCTCCTTGCGCGCGATAGTGGCTCGCTGCGTGGAATACGCGAAGGTGGGGCTAAAGAAAAAACAGCACACTTGTGTGGTTCTGGTCTGGAGCTTTGCACATGCAACACTGTTTTGCAAAAGTTGTCTTGGTAACTTTTGCGGTTACAAAGCATTTCCACAACCAAAGTAGACCATGCATATTGCCTCAAGAAACATTAGGCTTTTGCGATTCTTGCAAAGAATCTTTTCAGCTTTTGTGAAGAGTTTCAGATACCACTGTCCTGTGACAGGCTAACCAGTCCCGGTTTCTGCTATTGGGACTACATAACACAGCTATTAAAGGTTGAACCTTGCTACCCAATCTCCTGATCCACTTTACAACTAGCTTTTGCCGTATACACAGTCCACCAGAATGTGTGGGGTTAAGGTTATTTCAAGGTTACAATGTGAAGTAAGCAACGGCCAAGGTAGTTCTACAGAAGCATGTCTACCAACATACTATGCGAGGAAGCTGCACACGGTGATATCAGCCACTAAGCTGCTACAAATGGCAAAATACCTCGTCTCAAACTATCTCTGTATTGTCCCACTGAGGTTGCTTGCACGTGGCATTGCAAACGCAGGCATATTTCATTTAAAAAGTTGTCATTGTGCATACTGGGTGACTCGACGCTACTGCAAGACGAGTGTCGCCGGCTACCCCTTGGCGTTTCACAGTTTGGATAGGTAGAAGAGGAATGGTGTCTACGTTTATGTGGCGTCACTGGAGCAGTGGGCAGTGACATGCGCCGCCTTGGTGATGGCGTACAAACTGTTTCACAATCGACAATGTTGTGTGGGGGAGGAAGGTCATCTTAATTTAAAAGACATAATTTGAAAATTAAGTGAAACCTTATATTTTATCAAGTTGTATGTCCCCTTGGGCCCGAATAGACAATTTATTTTTTGTTTGGCAGGCAGCAATTACTATTAAATAATTTTTAGCAGCCATGCATGAGTATAGTAACAAATATTTCCGATTACGGTTCAAACGACAATCACCGACACCAGCATAGCCACAATTAGTCAGAAATGTTTTGCAAAAACACAAACAACACAATGAAATTATATAACTGAACACCAATGGAAGACCTTCATGCACCCATGCAAACCACAGCTTCCCTCATTCCAAGTGAGTGTCATGAACAGAAGCTGATGAGAGCAAAGTTTCGTCTTACCTCGGTAGCGATGTGGACTTGTGCTGCGTGAGCCACCCCGGCTACCAGTGGGCGACCCTACCCTGGACCCAACTCTTGACCCCGCCCGAGAGCCGGTCCGTGAGTTGGACACTGGAATACGTGAGCGTCGTGTTGGTGTAGGTGACGAGGGTGGGGTTCTGGTGGACTGTGTTGATGCCCCACTAAATACTGAGTCATTTTCTGGGGATGGGACACGCAAAAAAGCTTGAAAATTGCAGGAAAAGGGCAAAGAAACTGAAGAATGGCCAAAAACATTGCAGGAGGCTCTAGCCAAAATGGTCCAACATGGGTCAATTATCTGATGATTTGGCAGCTAAGTATCTAAATCAGGACTTAAAAAAGAAAATATTAATTCCTTTGACAATGCGCTACTATTAACATGCAATTAAGCAACATCAATTGATCAAAGAGTTACAACATGCCCTCCAAAACAATTGAAACTTTGCATTTATTTTTTTGTTTTCAACAACTAAGCAATGTTTACATGTAAATATATGCAAAAGGAAAGGCCTACTTTACCTCAACCCCAAACCAGTAAAAAATTAACAGCAATACTGTTTGCACTTTCATGGTTATGATCACGTTGGGAAAAAAAAACATCTATCATATTCCTGTTACATATAGGAACTTAGGGGATTTGCCTAAAATTGGCGAAAAAAATTTTTTGGCTTCGGGAAATTTGCATTTGTTCTAGCCCTGGTTATGATTATTTTCACCCATGCACATTAGTAAATACTTTTCGTCAACTCCCTATTGTATATAAATGCATTGATTCATGCTTTCGTTGCACATGGAGGCAGCCAAGACTGCGGTACACAAAAAGCTTGACAAATTGCCACAGAAAAAATGTTTGCTAAGTTTGAGCATCAATTGCAACAAATCAATTTGGCTTTTCACCTGAGAGTTTTATTACATATATCTTGCTCTGATTGTGAAAGAACTTGTTAACTATGTTTAAGACGGTTTATGTCAAAGTTTCAAAAACACCTTAAACCATTCCTCTTCTCCAGCATGGCATCTGATGCTTTTGTTAACAAACAGCATTGTAAATATTTTGTGTCCCCCAATTACATGAATTTTGAAGAAAAATAGAACAAAAAAACCTATGATAATTGTTGCACAAGGTGGAGACATGACAAGCTTTCCAACACTATCAACAGTAGCTATGGTGGCACAGTTATAATGAAATTCATGCAGGATTTTCCTTTACACTTATTCACAAAGCCCCTTTTACCCATTGGTAAACATTGCATTAGTTTCTTGTGTAAAACTGAACATTTCTGGCTATGGTTTTGAAAAAATGTGGGTTTAGAACAGGACTTTTTACATTTAAACCGATAGCAAAAAGTTTTTGGAAACCTACACTGCTATCAAACCAAGCAATTGACATTAAACACTCACTCAAAAGTACTATGGCTAGCTCCTGTATAAAAGGGTAAAAATTCATTTTTTGTGGTATTCCACCATTTTGGGAACACCAGTACAATTTTAAAACACAACATTCCATGTTCTAGGAAGTCTTAACTAAAGCATTAAACATTCCCTTTTGTTAAAAAAAGACTGTCTAAAAACAGAATTCATTAGCAACCTAAAGGTATACCAAGCAACAAACATTTTAGAACTTCTTATTACCTCTGCTTGGACTGGAGTCTCGGTTGGAGCCGTGAGATGCAAGGCGGGTTTTGTTTCTGGTTGGTGTTACAAGTCCATAAAGCTTTTTCTGGGCACCGGGTGAGTTTGATCGACTTCCAGCTGTATGGGGAGGTAAAAATTTAAAATGTATGAATATTGGGATAGGTGAAATCAGTACAATGAATGTTAGTGGGGTATATCTACTATAATTGTATGAAATGGCTTTTACACACAAAAAGTCACAAATGTGCACAAATTCCATGCTTTAGAATGACAGTTGGGGGCCATATAAATATGTGGAAAAATGCTTTGAAAACAAGGCAAACAAGAATTTGTGATTATGTATTTTCTACAAATGCTGCATGTCAAATGCAGCAAAAAATGAGTTAAACAGCAAACAAGTCTTTGTTGTTAATATAGACAGTCAAACCAGTAAAAGTAGCATGGTCAGAAAAGAGTTTACATGCACTTCCTTCAAATATATTTGTTAGGAATGTTAATGGTGGACCATTCACAGAATGGCAGTTAAAATGGCGATATTCGCATTAACAGGTCTAGATTGCATAAATGCTTTTGAATTTTATTCATTGAAGTGAAGGTACTAAAATCATCTCAAGTAATTTGAGCAGCATGTTTGTTATGTTTGCCATGTCATTTTGAAGCATTTTTAGTAATGACATACTGGTCAAGCATTAAAAACACACGACACAATTAACTTTTGGGTTCAAGCATTTTGCAGTGAAAATGCACGAAGAAAAATATCAAAATGTAAAGTAGCGACTTCCACATCAGGATTTAGGAAACATGCAAAGTTTTTGTCCACAAGTGCTGAACAAGGCACAAATCATGCTGACAGTGACACAGTACAGACTGAGGTGAAGCTCACACCAAATCAACTTACCAAATCTGGTGGCAGATAATGACCCTGATATGGTTGCAAAATAAAATGGTGATGATTATGAACAATGGGCAAATTTTGAATGCAGGTAACATGGATTTGGAACAAAAGGCAAGCATGTATGCACTCTGTATGCCTACAAGATGCATTGTTTGGGCTTTTTGATTTTAGACTTTTTGAATAAATAGCAGGGAATGTCCAATGTCAGAAAAATAAAAGTGAGAAAGAAGAAAACGTAAAAAATAATGTGACCGGAACAAAGTCCTGACTTATCGAAACAAACATATTTCTATAACTTAGTGGATTGGCTGGCAGCGTCACCATTTAGAGACTGCTGATTAAGATAATATGTTAAGGAACATTGTAAAAAAGGGAAAGGTTGAAAAGGTAAAGAAAAATCATACTGTAAGATTGAGGATTTCGTTTAACTGCAAAGTTTCCATCCTCAAATGCCAGTCGTCTCTTCGCTCTGGGCAGAGAATGTGATGAAAAGTTGCCTGGTTTTGCCCAGGACGTCGAAGCATCGGAAAAATACATTTCATCATTTGCGAGCAAGTTTTCACCCAAATCGTAGTCAGTGTAATAAAGCGAGGCTTCATCCATCAGAGGAACATTATACGGTGGAGAAACATTGACAGAATTTGGATCATCATTAAAGTAAAGAGAACTATTGTCAGAACATACACTTGGCGCAGTGTTGGTAGCTAAAAGGGACTTCAGTTTAGAATCCAGCCAATTTGCATCAATGGGTGAATGTTTTGCTGGGGTTTCTTTCACTAAAGATTTTTGGGTATGGCTCTTTGGGAGGGCAAGAAGGGATTTTGCAGGAGCAGCAGACTTTTTGGCTCTTCTAGGGAGCGAGGAGTAGTTTGGTTGTGGCGGAAGAGTCCGCACAGGAGAAGGATTCGCAGACAACGATTTTTTGCCTTTGAAGTTGACAGAAAATGAAAAGATTTTAAGTGAAGAAAAAAAGATTTTACGTGAGTTTGATATGAATAAACATAAAATCTGGTCAGTAAATAGTATTGGCTTCACTTAAATACTACAAATTGCAATTCTTGGTGGAAAACAAAACAAATTAACCAAAATGATAAGGTATGTTTTATAACAATAAAAAATGTTTTTGAGGCAGTTTGTATCAGTAAGAATATGGTTTGGAGTAACTAATTCAGTTTCAAAGGTCTTACGTTGCGACACTGCAGGTCTGTCAGTTTTGCGGCCTNATGTTTTTGAGGCAGTTTGTATCAGTAAGAATATGGTTTGGAGTAACTAATTCAGTTTCAAAGGTCTTACGTTGCGACACTGCAGGTCTGTCAGTTTTGCGGCCTCTGTCTTGTGCCGAGTTGTTGCTCGAGTAGTTTGTTGTGGACATTCGAGCATTTGCTGCTCTTCCTGCTCGACCTACAAAACAATAAAATGGTTAAGTGAGCATATAACTTTTTTTGGAGAAAAGTAACTGGACAAAAAGGTATTACTTTGTACTAGGAACAATGTAACCATTTCATAAGGCAAACCGCTGTAATAAAAAATACATAGAGAAGAATAAAAATTCTGCACAGAACACTGGTTAGAATGCTTTCTCCCTTATCACGCTTGTTTGAGGCCTGTGTTAAAAAGGTTGCAAACCCATGCTTTAAAAAAACAGTTTTACAACATAGGCAACAATTTAGGTACCCTGTCTGGCGGAACACTGAAATAAACTTTGTCCAAAAATCTACTCCACGAAAAAGACTACATTTCAAACATCAAAGTTAATTATACGTGCATAACAATGAAATTTAATTTATATAAGTATAAAATATGGCTAATATATGATGACAACATCAAGGCATTTATGCCCAACACTTTTTTCACAAGCATTTCCTACCAACAAATCTGCGCCTGTATCTTAATCCCATGCCAGTTCCTGTGTCAGCCAAGATCAAAAAGATCAACAATGATTGAAATTATTAGGCAAGTGTTTGTTATTGTATATTTGCACTGGAAACTGTAGCTTGCATGTACAACCTAACGCTCTTTAAGCAACTTATAAAACACCACACTGTTTACAATTATTTAGCTTGATACATGCTGTTTGCTTTAGCTGACAATCATTTAACAACAGTTCTGATTTTACAACAGTTTAGACATAACAACCACTCGTACCAGCATCATTATCTGACATATAACCACCAGGATCACTGGCTGGTTTCCGTGGCAACGACTTAGTCCTCTGTAGGATCGGAAGTGTGCTTCGGATTGGTCTCGGTTTAAGAGACAGGTCATTTATTCTAGTTTCTGAGCCATGAGATACTTACATCCAAAGCAGCAATAAAAGGCAACAGACATGTTAAATCAAAGGTCCATTTTTTGCAGTGCTTTACAGGTTTTAGTCCAAAAAACACCAATTCTTTACACATTGATTACTAAAGATCTGAATTGCAACCAACATTATAGAAGGCTTTTTTTAATTATAAACTGGATAAGATAATACTATTGATTTTGTGCTCATCCATCTTTTTAACACATCAGGTTTTCCTAATTATGCACGTAAAAATAGAATTTGTTAATTAGAATAACGTGGTTGTTTAATCTATAACCATATTCCACCTAAACACACTGAAATATATCTTTCAAAGAAGTATTTTGGTATTTCCAGAGATCAATTTAAATAGAATAGTATTGAAAATGTCAATTTCAAAGCATCAACTTGTTTAATACCAAAATGCCTTAATACACACTTCACTAAAGCAAGATTCTTACCCAAAGTTGATGTTCTCATGTTGGCTTTCATCTTGGATCTTTGGGCAGCAGCAGGGTCGATGTCAGAGCGTGATCTCATGAAGCGAGCATTGGAACCAGCACTGCGCAGTCCTGCACTAGGAGGTGCTACAACAAAAACAAAATTATGAATTAATGCACTTGAAAAAAACTTGGTCCATGGTAAAAATGCCAGTAAAAGTAATATCTCTGCATCCCTGTAATATTCTGTCAACTATTAAACAACTTATTCTGACAAGGTACCCACACAAAACAAAAAATAGAAGAAAACAATATTCTAATTTTCAACTTTCTGCTGGTGCACTAGAATATGGCCACTTACATTCTAGCACCTATAAAAATTGGCCACCCTACCTTGAAAACATATTTTTTCTTCACACACAGACCACTGCATTTCTAGTGTTGTGTTACATTGACATTCCGAAAGCCTAACTTTATATCTCAGGCAACGTCGTTTACCAAACCACCTAACATTGCCATCACCCCTGACCATAACCAATGAATTACCAACACCTTACAGTTTTTAATTACAAGTGACATTAAATGGGTATCACTTAGTTACC
>QXVZ01016366.1:0-37968 GCA_008931825.1 Phallusia fumigata | reverse complement strand
TGTCCGATTTAGTTAAAATTGTTCAGTCAAAATAAGAATGTATTCACATATAGGCACTTTTAAGTCAACCGCTAACTTTTATTTCCAGAATTGAACTTACCACCAAGCGAATTGGTGGCGCTTATGGTGGAAAGGCAACAAATTCGTTAATTGTCGGCTGTGCAGCTGCTCTGGCGTCACACTGCACTCGTAGACCTGTATGTTTCCATGCTGACCTAAAGACATGCATGACTGCTTTTGGTACACGCACCCCCTTCAGCATTTACTACACAGTTGGTAAGTTGGACATGTTAAGAATTTTGTTTGTACAATGTCTCGTGGTTGTGATGATCTATTTACATTGGCCGAAACTGCAAACGCTCTTGTAAATTTATCTCACTAACGGGAGATGCTTGGATCATATCCTTCTGGCACATATATTATAATAAACATATGCATTATTCAAATAGAATGAAAACATGTGAATGAAATAGTAAGTAATTAAACACATCAGAAGTTAACACAAGACAAACTCGAAGCAGCAGTAACTGAATAGACAGACCATGCTGCCACATGGTTAAATGAATTAAAATAAAAAGAAAAGGTAATGTTAACAGTTGTGTATGAGTACCAAGCATCCCATATAACTTTGGGAATGGCCAAGAATGCTTGATGTTACAAAAGATTGGTCGCTAACTTTCAAAGTTAAAATAATTCCACTTTTAGCCTAATAAAGAGGATCGTGTGTATTACAAAACTTACCCAATTGAACTGTTACTAGTGTCGGCATTGAGTTTTTAAAGGTTCAAAAGCAGAACTACTTTTTCATATTTTTTGATGAGACAAAACAATAATGATTCTACTATTTGAGTTAGTCAACTTTTTTATGAATTAACTTTAATCGCCCCTAGATATTAATACCTTTTACAACTAAGAACACATACAAATTTTTAAGTTCGAGCATCTTGAGTGTTTTAGGTAAATTTTGCTTGCTTAATCTGCTGTACAAAGTTTTGTAACAAAATTGGTTTGTTAGGATTCGATGATGAAGGTTTGCTGGAGGCAATGGACTGCAGGTTGTACACCAACAGTGGACCAACTTATTTTGATGGAGAGATTGATGACAGCTCTTTGTTCAAAAACTTTGGAGACAGTGGTATGTACGCCTGCCAGCATTAGCCTGTTAAGCTTTTTTCTGTTCTAAACTGTGTGTTTGACCATCCACATACCTTTATTTACCCGATTTTTGTTGACTGTCTATGTGCCTGACTGTTGTTGGTTGTCTGTGCCTGACTGTTGATTTATTGCCTGACTGTATGTCTTAATCTCTGTGTGTTGTCTGTCTGTTTGTCTGTTTTTAACTGTTGATTGTCTGTTCTGCTGGCTCTCTAGTGGTCTGTACTTGGCGGTCTGAAGGTTTATTTGTCTCTACTTGTGTAAGTGTTGAACTGTCTCCTTTTGGCATGGTGTGTGTTGACTGTCTTGTTGTATATAGTTCGCCACTGTTGGTTCTTTGTACCTGACTGTGTGTAGGTTTATCTGTACCTAATTTCATTTCCGTATTCTGTTTTTTAGTTTAACACACCAGGCCAGCAGTATGCAAACTTATCTTGTTTTTTTTTTCAGCTTATTTCTGCAGAAACAGAAGATACAAAAACTTCATGTGCAAAACCAACATACCTTCGACCACTTGGTGTCGCTCTCCAGGTTTGACCCTTACACTTCAGCACAATATGTTTTCATAAAGATCCAACACAGATCACTGATAGATTTCACATTAAATTTTGAGAAAAAAATTTTCAACACCCAAAACAATTTTTGTTTGTTTGTGGTAATTGCTACTATCAGAACACCAAAAAAATTTGTAATAGACTATGGCCACCGGGTAAGAGAGAATCGAGACTGTATGGGATAATTCCAGTGCACCAATGTGGTCAAGTCAACCACATTCCCTTTATATTTTGTTGTTACATATTGTAGGAAGCCTTCAGCTAACTGGATTCGCCGACCAAATGCTGGAACATGTTGCCAAGCAACTGGGAAAAGATCCAATCAGCATCAAGCAAGCCAATTTGTACAGAGATGGGGACGTTTCGTTTGATGGTCTCACAATGAAGGATTGCAACTTGGGCCGGATACACAATAGTAAGTGTACGAATGTATTTTGCCTAAGCAATGTTTGTGCCTGATTAGAAACCAATATTATTGGGATTTGCCTTCTCCAATAATGATGTCCTTTGCACAAGTTTTTGTTATAGGGGGGCAGTTGGCCTTGGTGCATAAAACAGCCCAATCAACAATTTAGTTCATTATTGTCTTTAAAACAATAACTGTGACCATTTTTCACTAGATTTGTGGCTTTTGAACACAAAAATCACCTGTTTTAAGAATCAGATATTTTCTTTGCTTTTGTGTATCTTTAAATCATTTTTTTGTTTTACCAAATGATGGGAAAACAGAAATGCAGCCCCTATAAATTTATCCCAATCTAAGTAAATGTTAAAAATTCCAAATGCTAGCATGTGAAGGCTAAGTTATGCAAATGTCTACATATTAAAAGAGCTTCAATAAGTTATTGGACTACACAAAATAAACTGTGTTGTTTAGAATTGATGGAAGGCGCCAAAATTGAGCAACGTCAATTGGAGATTGACGAATACAACAAAAGTAATACCTGGAAGAAAAAGGGCCTTGCAGTATCACCTATGCGATACAGGTACAAACAAGTAATAGCAGTTTTTTTGCTTCATTCGTGGACTTGCCTACATTTGGATGTGCGCTGAATGGGCTTTTTTGTTATGGGCCCCCCTGCATGAAGGGGACACATACTGTTTTCACACTGCTTTGTTTTCTTTTTTTCTACCCACAGATTGTCAGGCGCCTTTGGCATGAAATGTTTTTTGAATTTGGATGAAACTTTCACAGCTTGTAGATATGGTCATGAAGTTGTGCCATCTGTTTCGTTTAACCCCATAACCCCAAATGGCCCTGACGCCAACTGTTGTATTTTCTGCAACTTTTATAGAGGTTGTGTTAAAAACCAACATATTAGGTTCGATGCAGTAATTTGAATAAAGCCAGACTTCCATTTAAATTATGAAAACTCCAAGGTCTTTTATCACAAGTATACCTTTATTTACAGAATGGACAATTCGTGGGGAAGGTACACGGTTCTGATTTCTATTTGTGCTGGTGATGGCACCGTTATTGTGTCACACGGCGGGATTGAAAGTGGACAAGGAATTCACACCAAGGTCAACTTTTATGTTGATTCTCTCTCACTGTTGTAATTTTTTCCAGGAATGGCAACTGAGTGAATTGTTTGGTTTATTCTTTTCGTTTGGGCGCAACGCCTAAATGCGTTTTTTTTCTTCATGTTTTTTAAGTCGACAAGGGTAATTTCGGTCGATCCATCGGATTCCACTTGGTTGGAGCAATGCCGCTTACGCTTCTTGCTCAGGGAAACACAATCGACCGAGACAGGATTAGAACCCACAACCTTGCGAGCACAAGGCAGTCGCGCTAAGCATTCAAAGGTTTCGGCAACTGAAACTAATTAAAACACATTTTAGGTCGCCCAAGTTCTCTCCTACGAGCTGGGAGTTCCCGTGGATGACGTCATGGTTCAACGCACCAGTTCGGTGACGTCACCGAACAGTCAGGCCACTGGAGGCAGCATTACAAGCGAGGTCGCTTGCAAGGTAAGAAGCTCAAACCTTTTTGCAGGGATCGACAACCCCTGATTATTCATGGCACGCCAAGTGAATTACGAGTTCATATTCTACACATTTTTAACCAAATTAAGCGGCCTATGTGTTTTTTTACGCCAAAAGCAGTGCAACTGCCGCAACGAGCTACAGAGAGCCCGTGTAAACCAGATTTTACAGATGTTAATGATCAGCCCACTAAACATAGAAACCTGTGACGTCATTAACATGACACGCGAAGCCGTTAAGATTTTGACAAAATTTGTAACCTGGCACGCTGCGTTCAAAAGGTTGCTGAGCGATGGTTTGTTGTATCTTTGTCTTTCTACAATTATTTCAAGTACTTTTGAGAGTTTTGTCGTTTGCTTGCAGACGGTTCTGGAATGTTGTAAGATTCTGAAATCCCGGATCGAACCGGTTCGTGCTAAACTGGATGAGACCGCGCGATGGCGTGACGTAATAGCGAGATGTTACACGGAGGATGTCGATCTACAAGCATCATATGTGTAAATATGAGTTAACACTTAGGCATGTCGGAGCTTTGGAGCTATACCAATACCAGGATGATATGCAACAGTTCAGCATAGTGGTTCTCAAACTTTTTGAAATATTTTCCCCATGCTTTGGAACTTTCATTTTCCATTCCGTAGTATTAAAAGGTTTGGAACCAATGGTTTACTTAAAAAGAAATACTACACTAGTATCATGATTAACTTAACTTTAAAGTTGAATCCCTCCCCTCAACTTACAAAATTCCTCTCCGGTTGGAAGCCACTGGTATGGGCACCCTGTAGACCTGAAAGAAAAGGCAGTGTTACGTCATATACGTCATATACGTGTGACGTCACAACACGTGTGTACTCCAACCAACAGATAAAACCATCAATAGTTGCTGTCCTATAAACGGTTTGCAAAGTCAAGACTTTTCTGTGATTTTTAGGTGGGTCCCACCGCCCAACAAGACGGAGTACAATTCTTATGGATCCACAGCATGTGAAGTTGAACTCGATGTGCTGACTGGCGAGTTTATCATCCGCCAAGTTGACATGATTTTTGACTGCGGCATCAGGTCTGTTTCCATACAGTCAAACAATCAAAAAAACATACAGTCAAACAATAAAATATATTGAAATATACACTACTCGAACCGAATCTTTAAGCAAATTAATTAGGTCAATAGTAAAATGCGATTTCGTCAATGTTATTAAAAAGTTTAAACTGATACCCCGTATCTTGGGACGTTAATATTTATCTGTAAAAAAAAGATAAAAAACATTGAAAAGCGTTTGCTAGTGTCCCAATCTTCTACATTTATTCAGTTTGAATCCGAGTGTTGACATCGGCCAAGTCGAAGGGGCATTTGTGATGGGCCTGGGATTCTGGCTGACTGAAGAATATATCCTGGATGAAAAAACTGGGAGGTTGCTGAACGACGGGACTTGGGAATACAACGTGCCAACATCGAAGGTTATAGTTGATAAAATTTGTCCTCGCAATGACGTCTTAGTTTTAAGTTTTTACCTTTTCAGTTGAGTTGTGTTCATAATCGGGTTGCGCAACTGTCTTTGTGCAGTCAACTGTACAAGACACGGAATTGAAAAGTTGCTTAATTCAAAACATAACTGCCAGAGAACTTGTATATAGTAAATACATTGTAATTCAAATGTCCCAACAATCGCTGTTGACATGTTCAGTGAGTAATGACGAGACGCTTAAAACTAAGGCGTTACATACACAAGTGCGGTAAAAATGAAAACGTGACGCAATTAATAACGTCATGAGGTAACGTTTGGATTACAATGTATTCACTACATACAAGTTCTCTGACAGTTACGTGTTTAATCTATAAACTGTACTAGTTTTCGGAAATCCGAAAATATTTGTTTTGTGTTAAACATGTAAATGCGTTTTTGGCGTTTAAAAAGACATTTAGTATTCTGTTTATAATACCAACAAATCGATCTTTGTTTACATTTACACTTGTTTTACCACTTCTTACTGAAAGGCTCCGAGTGAACAGTGTGTACCGAGCATACTCGTACCTTTTGTTCAACAGCAGCGTTTCCATCTGTCTCAATGATGCTGACATCATTTGACCCAAACCGGCTTTTTGATTGGTCAAAATATATTCATGAAAAAATGAATATAACTTACTTTTCAAATAGGACATCCCGGTACGATGGAATATTGAATTGTTGAGGAACGCTCCGAACCCGGTCGGAATTCTCAGGAGTAAGGCATCGGGGGAACCCCCAATGTGCATGTCGATCTCTGTGCTGAACGCACTCAAGCGTGCAGTGGAGGCATCGAAGCGTGACCGCGGACTGACGGAGTTTTTCCAAATGCGTAAGTTCTCTGTTCCAAAACTGTGTGTATCAATAAATATATCTTTGAAAATAAGCGGCCTTACTCAGTTTTTATCGCTGGTGCATTGAAAGTCCAACCAACATTTCAAAAAGCGTCGCATTGAAATATGTTTGAAAAACACTGATAAACTTCTGTTTGCTATTTCAACAACTTCTCGATTTGTAATTTGAAAAAAATGCAACTGAAATACCTGGCATTAAAATAACAAACTGTCGTTTTCTTAGTCGCAAATAAAAATCGTTCAACTCACCTAGAGACGGGTTGATCGCTTTTCTCAAAATCACCTCGCAGTTGTGTAGCAAAAAACATAACTACCAGAGAACTTGTATATAGTAAAAACACTGTAATGCAAAGGTTTCGACAATCTTTGTTGTCATTATCAGTGCGAAAGAACGGTTAAGCTTCTTGTCACCATCACTGATAATGACAACAGCGATTGTTGAAACGTTTGCAAAACAATGTATTCACTATATATAAGTTCTCTGGCAGTTATGTTTTGATTTAGGCTATGTTTTAAATCAGTGTCTTGCGTTCTGACGCATCTGTTCTTCTTTAATTAATTTTCTTCTGTGTTTTCCAGCCATGCCCTCGACAGTCGAGAAACTCCACACTGCACTGAACCTTCAACCATTGAAACACTTCTCACTTTCGTAAAAAAACGCAACATAAATATTTTGCTTTAAATCTTCTTAAGCGTTCTGGCTTGCTTGTAGAAATGAACCTCAACAAAAGACGGTGTTTAATTTGTGTTGTATTTCGTTGCGCAAATGCTGCATGTAGATACTGGGTATTGCAATTGAGCTTACTGGTGGTTGATTGCTGTATGGTGTTAAAAGCTCCTTGTGTTGAGTGTCTTCATTTGTTTTACAGTTTCATCAAAGACGATTTTGTTTCACGTCTTGTTTTCCAGGAATTCCATCAAATTACGCATTTTTCTGTACTTGTTGTTAGTTTCAATCCGCGTTCTTGTGTTTGTATTTTCGTTAAGTTACATGCCGTCTGCTTGGTAATTTACGTGAGTAAAGGTGATGGTTCAGCAACTAAGGAGGTTTCGACGGCAAGCCCCACTACCAATTATCAGTAGAAACACAAGAACTCTACGTTTTTCGCTTGTGAGCGTTGCCAGTGGACAGGTGCTTAATTGGAGTGTTCCCTGGGCGTGACGCGGTTTATTCTAGTAACTCCGGCAAATTATTGCAACATCGAAATGAAAGTTGAAATCAGATTTCAAAACTTCAGGTGTTTTACGCTGAGTTTGATTTCTATGACCAAACAGCACGAGCAAAGAAATTCAATCGGTGCTTTCTGTATTCGAACAAGCACACAAAACAATAATGCAGAAACATCCGGATACAAAAAAGTTGGAAGACTTCCTTGATTCTGTCGTTTCATTTTGATTCCAACTTCTATATCTCCATCTTTTTTGCATCTTTCTTGCTCATCATCATCATAGCAACAGCCGGGATAAGGATCATTATCATCAGAAAGAGAAACATGATGAAAGAAACATCCACCAGTGTCGAAAAACCTTGTTCGACCTCTGAGAAAAAAGAGAAATTGGAGTCATCTGTTTGATCATAAATATTCAGTGTTATGTGACGTAATAACCACCAAAAAACAACATTTTTGTGTTGCAACTTGCTTACTTTGCTCGGTTGAGAGTTTGTTTACATTGCAGTTAATTAGATTTGACAAGAAACACAGACCGAAATACCGAAAAAATACCGTTATAATTTTGTTTCGGTCAGATCGGAACGAAATAAAAATATCGGTTCTGGAACGAAATACCGAAATAAATAAATTGCCCAGACCGAATAACGTTATTCTCTTCCGTTCCGGTATAAAACACTGCTAAAAATGTTGTGTTCTGTTTCTCAGTAAGATAACCGAGATGAATGAGGCTACCGCTTGTGTGCTGAAGGAGTTCAAACCCAGCATTGGCCACATGTGGCACTTGTAAGAAGCGCTGACAGTGAACACCAGGGAAAAGATTCATTCATAACTTTTCAACACAACATTTAAACAACGATGCAATTTGTAGATTGTAAGAGACAATTAAGAATCTGTTTTACCAAGACAAGTCTTTCCATCACCATCGAGAAAATATCTTTCAGGACAAAAACAGTGGGCTGATCCGGTTGTATCTATCCCACACTGGTGTGAACATCCCAACTCCTCCTACAGAATAAACAATCCCAGTTATTTGAAGTAATTGACCCACATGTCCACACTTGAAGCAACAATACAAGTTGTTACCTTGTCACATATAAGCTGATCATCACTAACAAGTTCAGGATCAAGGACAAATGGTCCGATTGAAATTTTCTTTTCTGCCCCATCACCTTCATTCATGGTTGATCTCTTTTTCAGGGGAGGAGGTTGAGGTGGTGAGCAGTCCTGTTGGCCAAAAGTTTGTCGGTTTAGACCATGGAAATAAAATTGGGTACATGCTAAGAGGCAAGAGGGCACACATTTAATAGTTTAATAGCTTTCAAACGATTACTAAGAGTTGGACTTTTCATAACATTTTATGTGATTGGGATAAGGCAGAAATTTTGTTTCAATAAGAGACTGTTTTGCGTATGTAGTAAAGTTGAAGAAGTAGCACGATCAGATATTCTAAGATTGGGAGTTCGAATCTCTCTAAACATCTGGCTTTTAACACATGACCTATTTTGTCCATGCCTATTTGATGAAGCTGGGAATTTCAATAGGGATTATGTCGTTGTCTGTCAGCTAGTTCCAATCTTTTACATCAAAATGCTCTTTGTTTAAGTGATGCATCATGTGTTCTGGAAAGACAATCAAACTTCTTACTATTTCACAGTCGTTGGTTTCAGTTGTTTCGCAGATGTCCATGTTGCACGTGACCCACAACTCCTGTTCCGCATCTCGGTCACCAGCCCAACCGAATCCCAGGAATGAGAACCCGAACACACGTGGATCGGTCAAGTTGTAGATGACATTCCCTTCTGCAGTAAGAGGATCTTCCACTACACAACTGCAAAGAAGGGTTAAGTTTTATTGCAGCTTTCGTTGTGTTACAAGTCCTCACCCTTCGTTGACCACTAAATATACGACCCCAGTTTCGTTTTCGGAAGGTCTCACTTTGCACGTAATCCCCTAAACATTGAAAGCATTACATATTTAAGAAGAGGGACTATAATTAAGTTCCATTTTCGNAATTGTTGCATAAATATTAAAAACTTACCAAGGACAATGATGTCATCGCATCCCTCTTCATCGTCACCATCCTGACAATCCACGGTATTGTCACAACGATACTCTTGAGGTATGCAAGCTCCACTAAGGCACGTAAACTCGTCAGCACCACACTGGCCTGAAAAGTACCCGCCGTTATTGTCTGACTTGCGACAGACGAATAATCTAGCGCCACTTTAAATACCGGGCTACATGGTATCACAAGATCAGGCCCACATGAACGATTATCAAGTTAAATTGATTTTGTTGAAGGGTTCCTACAGCTTTATGGGTTGATTGACATAATTTTTTAAACTGTTATTAGAAATAGTACTATTTTACGATGAGTATAGTAAACTTGGAAAATAGGTAAATTAGATGTTGGTAAATTTTGGTAATTGGTAAATTGTGCAATATTTGCCTAAACAAAAATTTGAGGCTACGAACCATTAGTTTGTGCAAACTTCACACTGAAATTAAGTTAAACACACTGAGCGAGCACGACAAAACAAAAAATGTTCTTACTATCACAGATGGGCGACACGTCATCGGGCGGACAGACAAATTCAATACATATTGACCAGAGCTGAACACAAGTTCCCGATGGTTGACATTGATATTCATGATATCGACAGCCTTCCGAAACTAGATGCAAAGAATACAAGATAATCAAAAATTTGCTTACCTTTATTTGTTTAAAAGTTATTCTTTCGAATGGTAGTGTGAGACACCTGCTCCGTTAAGCAGTTGGTCAAATTATTCCGAAACAAGCCACTAGGATTTGCTGTGTTGGAGGAATGCCAAGTTTGTTTTTACTTTTAAGCAGTCGTAAGTTAAAAAAGATACTAAGTAAATCCAGTCTCTGGTAAGCTTTGAACCCGCAACCCTTTGTGTTCTCACATTCCGTTGGCTTAAAAGTTAAGCATCACCAAGTGTTGTTTTGAAAAACGTGAGAACATTATCCCATTTTTTAAACCATTCTATGTGATTATAATGACTTTGGGTGTTTGTCAAAGAACATTGGAGACGTAATAGGACACTTGACTCCATGGTTTAACCCACGGCTTTTTCGGCGTGCTTACTGTTCAACGAAACCGTTCAACAATCACAAAATTGATGAAGTGACAATGCAATGCAAAAAATATGACTTGACTTGGTTTGACTTATCATTAAAGAACTTGTACACAAAAACAGCAATGAAGATTCTCTTGATAGTTACTTGTGCAGTTGGCTTCGTCGTCGTTTCCCGCACAATCTTGACGACGGTTGCATTTCATGTACGAAGGTATACAGGCCCCAGAAGCGCATTCAAATTCATCAGCCGCACAGTTGCCTGCAAAAACATTCAGTTGATTGTGGGTGGTTTGATAGCAAGCAAGATGCAATTGCGCAACTTTGAAACATTTGACCTTGGATTAAAACCGACTGGTAAATGGGCTACGAGGCCTTACAAAACAAAAATTGGTAAATTAAACAGAGCTGTAGGCTTTAAACCAGTGGTCCCAGCCGGCGAGGATACTTCTGAGTTAAGGGAAATAATTTCCCTTGATAGTTGAGTTATGCATAGTACGTGTAATACTTCGTTTTATGAAAACCCGTTGTTTCAAACCTTTTGAAGTTGTTTAATATCAAATTTTGTCTACTAGGGAATGAATGAAAAGTTTGAAAATAGAAGAGGTAACGTGGCGAAAAAGGTTGGAAACCACTTCTGTAAATTCTAATTTCTAGACCAGTGGTTCCCAATCTTTTTTAATGCATTTCCCCCTTTCTTATTTTGGAACTTTTCATTCCTCCCCTACTAGACAAGAAGTGATAAAAAATACGTTTGGAACCAAAAGGTGGCAATTCTTCTCCACAACTCATTAAAGTCTCGCCGGTTGGAAGCCACTGCACTAGACTAAGAGCTATGTGGCTCCCCTCACTTTTGAAGACTCTTTCAGCAATATATGACACGACAAAAATAAAATAGTTTGCTACCAACCGTCACAGTTTTGTTCATCCGAGTCCCCATCGCAAGTCGCAGTTCCATCACATCGGTTTGAAATGCGAAGACAAGGCTGATTAACCGCACATTCCACCATGAAGTTTGGACAAATCTGACTTCGACCTTGCAAAATAATTCACCAACATAAGTTTAGTTTCTACAGTAAATCTCGGTCAATCTGGAACTTCGCCTAATTTGGATGAAATTGGTGCTAAAAATTATTTCTAATGTTTTTCGGGACCAAACGTTTCGGTTAATTTTCTGTTTTTACATCTCCTACAAACTCCTACAGCAAAGTTATTTGGGTTTTCGGTTCGTAAGTTATATACTGTTTCTATAATTTCCTTTCATGTTCAAGAAATTCTATCATTATTGTGCCCGTAAAGTGTTAAATAAAATTGATTTTTCCAATCAAACACTCTCTATATAAAACAAACATCTATACTCAGGTGTGAATTACATGCTTGCGCATATTTAGTACTGGAATCTGCCCTGAATCTTTCACGACAACGATAACGGCACACTCATATATGAATCATAATACGCCAGGCCATATATGAAAATGGATTTACACCCAGATCTGGGTATCTTAGACATCTCACCGTTTTTGATTAAGATCATCGCAAAGACAAACAGGGTCTTCCAGCTTAACAACATCATCGGGCGTTTTTCTACGTTTTGACAAACGTTAAACATTCCTGGTGATAACAACAGCGTTTGTCTGAGCGTAGAAAATATTTACACACAAGTACTGGCTTGTATGATTTTAGAAAATACTGAACAAACCCTTTCTCCGCTACGTGGCATAATTTAGCAAAGATGTTTGGTCGTTCAACCAATGTAAAGCCCTCAAAAATAGCTTCTTATTGACACAAATACTCTTTTCGCCACAATGGCCGAGTGTTTAGTGCGACTGCCTTGTGCTCACAAGGTTGTGGGTTCTAATCCTGACACGGGCGCTTGTGTCCCCATGCCAGGAACTTGACCGGCATTGCCACAACTCATTAAAATCAAAACAATTATCCAACAAACCATAATGAAGCAAATATATCGACGGCGAACCTATTATAAGCATAACGTATTCAGGCGTTGTTCTATTCACCAAAGATAAAATGAGACAAACAAACACATTATTTCTTGTCAACTTCTTTATGTCTACTCATCTCCTGTTATGTTTAACCACTGAGTCACCTGCTGCGGATCTCTAACGGATCCTATCGTTTAGCGACAGATAAAGAACAACCGGAAATCGGGGCGCGCGCTTCGTGTTAATTAGAACATTGTTGAGTCATAACGCATAATGCACGGGTTTAGTTACATCTTCAACACATTGATAACATAACATACATCAATGTATAAAATACGTTTATCAGGTTGCATGCGAAAACAAAGCAGTTTCTCAAATAAACAACCAATCCAAATTGTCAGCACACCACCACATAACACTTTGTAGTTACGGTGTCGCTGCAGCGCATTTAACCTCGATTCACTAATTGTGCCCTTCACTTTATGTTCCACAAAACTTTCGGCCATTTTTTCTCGGCAACCGTCGCAATTTCTTTTGTGTCCTTCTGACAGGAAGCCGATTGTTAAAATTGGAACGTTGCTGATGAGGAAATACGTTAAGGTAAGCTTGGTATTGTTGTAGAAAAACGATAAGAAAGTCTCCGGAAAAGTTGGTGTGCAATGGTGTGAACGAGGGAATGCAAAACAATTCCATACTTGTCAATGTGTTGTAACGTTGGTTAAATTGGAATTAGCAAACTTACTGAGGGAAACAGTAAAATCCTGCCAATTTCAGTACCTGGGAATCGATGACGAAACAGATAAGTGTCGTAACACGTCTCTACATCAAAACTCGTTTGAAGAACAGCTCGCCGAGGGAATAAAGCGGTTAGGTGCTATATTTGTTGAACTCTGCACGCGTTGGTTCGAATCCCATGGATGTCAGAACATGCCAAACGTTTATTTACAGCTTTCAATTTAATTGTGTAGGACACGTTACTCAACAGTGATTTGCAACATCTATTTTCATTGTCACCAGCTCCCAACAAACAACGCGTGTTTCCTAACAATTCGGCAGTCCGTAGGCTAAATGACTAACAACTAATTGTCGCCGATCGCTTTTCGATTTCCGAGGATATATCGCCTCTTGTTGCGCGACCTACTTGAAATTGTTTGATTGTAGTATGCAACAGGCCACTCTATCCTTATTACGCCACCCCGAAGAAAAAGCGTCCTCTACGATTCTAAATTAAGTATTTCAAACAAGATGTTATGGGTTCTAACCCCATCGCCGCCTGGTTACTTTAGCTTGAACCTTGCCTCACTAGAAGTTGATCATGACCAGCAAATGTTTTAGAAACACATCACCCCTGCAGTTTGTGTGTTAGTTTTCTGTCCGTCACGGGAAATTTTGTGACGTCACAAAAGGAGTGGTATAACCAAGTTTTTTTTAAACCATTCGGCGCCTATTACTACAAGGGTGCATAAAATTCAGGCATCAAATGTAAAGGGGGCATGAGCGGCAGAAAGGGTTGGTTTTGGCGATGAGATTAAAATTGTCAATTGAGTACCAAGGCAACATTTCGACAAGCAACAGCAATTAAAACGTGAAGCCGAATAGCAACTTTTCACAGTTAGAAAGCGGACTGTTTGCAAACATTTGTATTTAGTGATCTTAAGAATACATGAAAATACCTTAAACTTGGTGCAAAGTTTTGTTAGTTTTACGCAAGTTTGAAATGAGGTTCGTGATGCAAAATAAAACGTTTTTATTAAAGCGTGAATTTTTGACATTTGCTTAGTTTCGTATAGTCTTAGTTGATAATGTGTTCCAAAACAACATCCATAGATAGAATAATAAAATATTTTTCGTTGTTTATATTTTTTGTGGTACGAATTTATAAATCAACAACCTATTTGGTGGTGTGGATCAAATTCAGACTGCCGTGCTACGGATCAAGAAACAAAACAAAGCGCACGTAGGTTTAATAAATAAACCCATGTGCGTTTTGTTTTTTTTTACTAAACTTTAATTAAGAGTAGAGTTCCATCGTGAGACTTACCAAAAAGTAGCTGCTTAATTGGTGCTTTTGATTGCTTTATAACACCAAAAGGCCTTCTAGTCTTTACCCATTATTCTACATACATTTACATGTTCTTTACACTCTCTTGTGAGTCCCCGACACATAACGCCTTGTAATGACGGTGTAGCTTTAGCGCGTTCTACCTTGATCCACCAGTTGTGCCCTCCATAATTTTCGCGCCTTATAACGTCTCAACGTTGCGGGGCTATTTCCGGCTTGGTGATTGTTTCAGTGAAATTGGGTCGCTATGATTTCTTTCACCAAGCGAAATAAACTCAACTCAATAGTAGCCTGCACTATAGGTGCTTAATTAAACCTGAGTGTTTGCTGGGGCGTGTCAGACGTGGTATTTTCTCCGAAGTTATCGCGTTTACGAAGTAAATCTTATCAGACGTCAAGGCTTCAGTGACTTTATGCTGAGTTTGATTTCTATGACAAAACAGCTGGAGCAACCTTTTTTAATCTGTGCCTTCTGTATTCAGACAAGCGCGAAAAACAATAATGCACCCGAATACAGAAAGGACTTCCTCGATTCAATTTCAACTTCTAAATCCCCAACTTTTTTGGATCATTCTTCCTCATCACCATAGCAGCAGCCAGGATGAGGATCATCATCATCATTAACAGGAAGAGAAAAGAAACAGGAGAAAGATCTATCAGTGCCGCATTGCCTTGTTCGACTTCTGATGAAAAGTAAATGTAAATTTTGCATAAATAATCAAATAAAGNAATTTCACCGAATATCGATCGCTTTACAAGCAATTGAATGCACTAAAGCATGTCTAGAAAACCGGACCTTCTGTGGTTATATTTTATCCCACGACAGTACCCCATCCGGTGCTGCCTCTCTATCACAAGCTAAACGGGTGTCACCTGTCTAAAGCCGAATCACAGACACACCATTGCCTGCTGTATATGGCAGCTTCTAGTAGTGAACCGCCAGTTTATAGTCAACTACCTTGAGTTATATTCAAGCCCATATAATATGAGTTTGTCTTTTGCATATTGCACCGTATTGGCATTCCTGGCAGCAAAACTGCACATGTATACTCACAAACCTGATAAGAGCCAAGAGAGGTTGATGCATCGAGACAACCCCTGATTTGGCATAACAGCATTGGAACACTACGGTCGGCCGATGCTCAGTGCGACTTATCATTTGGGATGTTGTGGAGCGAACGATCAAGATCTTGTACGTCACCACGATCTCAGTGTCGCTCTCCTGCAATGAAACAAAACAAACAGAAACTTGTTTTATTACAGATGATCCTGAAAATCAGAAGAAAAAGAATCTCGGAATTATAATTTGCCGTTTAGACTAAGTAATAGAAACCGTGCATTATATGCTTGCGCATATTTGGTACTGGGATCTGCCCCGAAGCTTTTATGCAGGCCAACGATACAGGTACACTCATATATAAATCACAGTACACCAGGCCTGCAAGAGGCGTTATACCGAATCAGATTTGGCCTACCGAGCCTTCCAGAGAATTTATAGGAACCGATATTATTATTTTATTAAAAACGACGGTTGGCACACGAGGTGACTTTTTAAATAACATGCCAAGTGATTTACATACTTTTGAAGCAAGTTAAACGTCCTTCGTGTTTGTTTTTTTGTTCTCTCTTTAGACTACTAAAAGCAGAAGCATTTGGAAGTGATGTTATTAACATATGACACACCATGGGCGCCACAAAAATCTTTTCTGAGAGGGGGCAAGTCCCAATATATAAATACTTTTTAAGTCGTAAGAGTTTTTGATAGAACAGATAAAATTAATAAAGTACATTTTTCGGAATTCCAGGAGAGACTAAGTGCCCCCTCTTGCCCCTACGTGCCAGCGCCCATGTGACACACAAAGTCATCCAAAGAATTTTAATGACATTTTGACTCATCCACTGATCTCACATTGATATTTGCTGAACATTGGCCCATTTCACTCTGAAACGACATTTCGTATTTGTCTGTTTCGTTGTTCATCGTTGCAGAGCAGTCAGCCAGTGGTCTCAGATCGTCACCAACCATTTGCAGTTGGTAAGCTGCTTCGGGAATCAAAGATCGAACGTAGCTTCCTGGAATGCTGTAAAAACAACCGGAGAATAGAATGAGGTAAAAGTTACGCTTAAAGTTTGTCTGTAGATCTCCAGTATTGCTTCACAACTTTTTTATTCCATGGACACTCTTCAAACAAATTTAAAAAATCGACAGACTCTGTTGTCGTCGTCAGGAAACGTAGGAAAATGTTCACACGCAAGTACTGGATTGTATCGTTTTGTTCGGACTATTTTAAACCTGAATTGCGTGCCTAATAAACGCCACAGCTTAAATATTCTTGCTTTGCAAACATAATTGTGTTACTGCTACCCATAAAGTCAAAGCGTACTGCAGCACTATTGTGTACTGATTAATTTCTAACCAACATAAGCAGGAACGATTCTTTTCACCAAGTGATGCATATCACCTATCTTTTTTACGTTTTATTTCGTAGTTTGGTTTTTGTATCAAAACTAACCTGGCAGAAACTCCGTTCGAGGAACAATTAGTTGAGATCACTGAAAAAAATAGACTTCTGTATAAAATCAAATACTTAAGTAGTATTTAAAAAAGAGAGAGCTTTAAACCATGTTACATTAAAAAGGCTGAGTTTTAAAATGATATTTCAGCTTGTAATAAAATAGTTCAGTGTTTAGTGCAACCTTGCATTTGTAAGGTTGACGGTTCTAATCCCAGCTCTGCTTCTAAGATGACCCAGCAGTTAATGCAACCTCCTTGCATTCGTCAGGTTGGTGGTTCTAACCCCAGCTCGACCTCTAAGATAACCCAGTCGTTAATGCATTTGTAGATAACCCAGTCCTTGCATTTGTAAGGTTGGTGGTTCTAATCCCAGCTTGGCATCTAAGACGGCCTCGCCTATTCAAGCGAGGCGATTACAATAAATACTAAACACACTTGGGCCCAAAACGACTTACCAGGGGTCTCACAGTTGGCTTCGTCGTCATCGAAGTCACGGCAGTCATGGAAACCGTCACAGACAAACTTTTGTGGAATGCAAGAACCAGATCGACATTCAAATTCATCTGGTCCACAATTGCCTGTGTGGTTTTCAAAAACAAACCATTTAAAAGTGGCGACATGAAATGAGATAATGTTGCTTGATGACAGTTTTTCACCCAGCGAAATAAAGTTTACTCCAAAATTTTATATTTGGCAAAACATCATTTTGACAACTTCAGCATACAATGAGAAGTAGAACGTCTAACACATAGGAAGCAGTGTCCGTGTTTAAACGTTAAAAAGCAATTCGGAGTTTGGTTACTGTTTGTTCTCTGGCGGGTTTAGCTCTTGTGTGAAGCCACAACAAAAACTCATTCACAAACAATTTGTTACCGGAACATAGACTTGCGAACTCTGCTTCGGAAGAACAGTTGCCATAGTAAGAGCAGGCATGAAACAACAGCTGACAAGTATCACCACAGATGTATTCACGTGCTGTGCAACCGTCCGAGTCTGCGGAAGAAAGGGGAATTGTTACATCCAGAACTTTACACGCTTTAAGCGGGTTTTCTAACTAGCTTCTTGCAGTCAACCATTATGCGCGGGCGCTTGTTACATATACGACTTTGCGCTCAGAAAGCGGATTTCCTAACGAGCTTCGTGCATTCAACGATAACACCTATATGCACGAGTTTACAAGCTTAAAGCGAGTTTCCTAACAAGGTTCGTGCACTTAACCATAACACTTACATGCACGACTTTACACGCATAAAGCAAGTTTCCTATGACACTATGAAGCTTTGTTCGACAGCTCTTTAGATCACAGCTCTTTAAATGTTAATCTAAAATGGCAACAAGTTGGTCCAAGACAACAAAAATTTGGTGATTTAGAATCAAAAACTTACCAACTATGATTTCACCACATCCTGTCTCGTCGTCTCCACTCAAACAATCCACTGTATTGTCACAATGATACTCTTCCTCTATGCAAGCTCCGTTACCACACATATACTTGTCTGCACCACACTCGCCTGAATCACAACCATATTGTTTATGGATTCTATTTGAATAAGAGACCGCGGGCGAAATGTACATATTTTTTTAAGAACGATTGTTGGTTGATTTATTCCCTAACCACAGATTCACCACTAAATTTGCTTTTTTGATGGTATTGGATAAAGTAACACGAATTCCGCTACGAATCGACAGAAAAAGCACGCGAAATAATTAATATAAAAGTGTTTACAACAATTTTAATTGAAAGTGTACAATAACAAGTACATAGCACGATAACACAAAGCACTTTCTCACCATCACAGGGTGGAGGATCATCACCAAGCGGACAAATGTTTGGAAAACACATCGCCGCGATCGGAATACAAGATCCTGACGGCAGGCATTGATATTCGTGGTACCTACAACCGCTCGAAACTAAACACAAGAAGTTACAAATTCGCTTGTTTGTATTTTATTCTGTTCGTGGGCTTGATTGGCCATTAGGCCGGGGTTTCTTGACCAGGGGTCTCTGAACGCATCGCTCGAACATTTGGGCCTATTATATGGATACAACATTACTTCTATAACATCCAAACAAAATTAGTTGTTGTTTAAACATGAGAACAAGGATTACGTAATTGGTTGGTTGGTTGGTGAAAACTTGGAACTGATTTTAAAATTAAATTTTTTTTTCGAAAATTGATTTCAAAATTTGAAAAAAAATTTGGTTGGTTTGTGAAAACGAAAACTAGTTAATGATTTCTAAAGGCTTCCGATAAGGAAAAAGGTTAATAATCACTCTATGTACGAAGTAAGGCTATTCTGTGGTGAAGTTTGAACTCATAACCCTCTGTATTCTCACATTCTGTTGGTGTTAAAGAAAGGCATGAAGCGTTGTTTTGAATTTGAAAACTTTTTCCTACTTTTTCATTTTACCATTCTATGTAATTACAGTGGCCTTATGTGTTTGTCGAAAAAATTTTATGCCGTTATCATTGAACACATCGTACATAATAAGACAATGCAAATTCGCTTGATAGTTACTTGTGCAGTTGGCTTCGTCGTCATGTCCTGCACAATCTTGACGACGGTTGCATCTCATGTACGAAGGTATACAGGCCCCAGAATCACATTCAAATTCATCATCTGCACAGTTGCCTGCAAAAAACATTATCAGTTGTTTGTGGTCAGTGCGACAGCAAACCATATGCAGTTTTGAAATTGGGCCAACTAATAACATGGTGGTGTTCGTGGACGCCGGCACATAGGGACAAGGGGGGCACCTACCCCCTCCTGGAATTCCGAAAAATGTACTTTAGTAATTATATGTGTTCTATCAAAAATCTCATAAAAGAAAAAAGTATGAATGCATTAAAATTCCCCCCACCTGGAAAAATTTCAGCAGGCGCCCTTGGTGGTGTTGCTTTTATCTTAACAGAACTAGTGAATATAAAACGAAGTCTTAGCTTTAAAACAGGGGTGTGCAGCCTTTTTTACTGGAGGGCCAAGTACAATCAGCCGCATTATACCGCGGGCCGCACCAAGGAATTCCAATTTCGCTTTGCTTTCCCAGGGGCATTATTACGCCATAGATAATAAATTAAACTCCGGTCGGTTGTGCGATGCACAAAAAAGAAAAGTAATGCACTGAAATCGTTTCGCGGGCCGCACAATTTCTATTCGCGGGCCGCAGGTTGCACACCCTTGCTTTGAACCATTCATTTGTCAGCATTAATTAAAGACTGCGGAATTTTCGTCAATGTATGGAGACTTTTTCACTACAGTTTGACAAGAAAACGATCAACCCACCGTCACAGTTTTGTTCATCAATTCCACCATCGCAAGTTGCTGTTCCGTCGCACAGAACGTCGTTGTCGGCACAAGGAACTTCACTTGAGCATTGAAACTGATGGTTTGGACAAGTCTGGTTTAAACCTGCAACTAAATTCACCAATATAAATTTAGTTTCCAGTCCCAAATTAAGCACGGTCGTTTTGTGTTCTTAAGGTTGGTGGTTCTAATCCCGCCTCGGTCTCATGTGTTTTTCATGCAAGAAATTTAAATGGCAATCTTAAATAAAAAAAAACAAGACTCAATGGGGCTGCAGCGGAGCAGAAAGCTCTACAGCGGTGCAATTAGGGATAAACTGGTACATTGTTATGTTAGGGCAGGGGTTTCAACCGGAGGGGAAATCCCCCTTAGTATGGGGGGGTGTATTTTTAAAAGGGTTTGTAATGAACATTAGTAAGTTATCTACAAAGATTTATAATTGTATGAGTAAGTTTTTTCTTCTGTGAGCCGATACAACACACTATATTTACAAATTAAATTTTCACTGCTTTTTTTAGCTTTAAAGCGGATGAAGGAGTCCATGAAATAAAAAAATCTCAAGAATCAAATAAAATATTGAGAAAATGTGCCAGAGGTTAACGAAATCTGTCCATACAAACAGACGAATATGCGAAAATCTTAATCAAGCTATGCGACTTTACCAAGAGATTAACAATTTTGAAACTGCATGACCTAACCATTAAAGCAAAAAAAAAAAACGAAGTGAGAATGGAGCTTCGTAACCTTGATTTGACGAAGGAATGGCCACTTACCAAGCAGCAAAGACTCAAAAAATCCGACCAAATTACATGTGGTATAATCCCACTTACATGTGAACTTTATGCTCGTAGGCCGAAATTCGGTAATTTGCAAGCTAACATTGCCAAATTTTGTTCCGGTAGGGGTCGCTACAAACCAATTAGAATAAAATGAGCTTACTTTTTAACAAGATTGTCGCCTATGATCGTCCGCAAATTTAAATGAAATCGAAACCAATTTTCCAAAAAATCTCTGGCAAATCGAAAGCGGTTTACATGTATATCACCGCTCGCTATTTGAAAGCGCGAGCCCTTAGCGATACAAAACAGGGTTACCACTACACAATTTAAAACCTTCACAAAAACCGCGAATAAATATTCAACCAATGTCCACCTCACCCTCCGCGTCCACTTCTGACTTCTTGATAGATTTTTTTTTATCACGAAACAAACATATTCAGACCCAGACCGACTTACCAGGGACGTCACAATTGACTTCGTCGTCATCGAAGTCGTAGCAGTCATGGTAACCGTCACAGACAAAGTCTTGTGAAAGACAAAACCCAGATCGACATTCGAATTCGTCTGGTCCACAATTGCCTGTGTAGTTTTCAACAACAGATTAGATAAAAAGTAGTCGAACCACGTGTAAAAAAGCAACAAATAAGGAGTAGTTACGTCAAATTGAGACAATGTTGCTTGCTGACAAAAACAGTAGTGGCACAACCACTCAGCCGAGCTGCTTGAAAGCCAAGCCTAGGTACCCACGCTTTGGATATACAAAGCGCTCATCTATTTTCGGCTTTGTGATTGTTTTAGTGCACTTATGTCTTTGCAGTTTCTTTTACAAAACAAGGTTATCTCCAACATTTTAAAACCCGCAACCTTTCTGGCTGCGGCATTTCGCATTTTCGTTTGTGACATCATGTGCAACGTCACAAAACAACATTTTGACAATCCCAGCACGCAGTAAGTAGTAAACCATCTGAGACATATAAAGCAGTGTCTGAACGCGAATGTTAAAAAGCATTTTTAAAGAGTCGAGTTGCTATTTTTATCTAGCGAGTTTGCTCCCGTGTGACGTCACAATAAGAACTCAATTATAAACAGTTTGTTACCGGAACATAGACTTGCGAATTCTGCCGGTGAAGAGCAACCAGCATGGTATGAGCAGGCTTTATCCAACGACCGGCAATCAGTACCACAGCTATATCGACGTTCAGTGCAGCCGTTCTCGTCTGCAGAGGAAAAGAAAGGCAATTTAAAATCACTGGCGCTTGTTACATTTACAACGTTGCATGATTTCTTTACGAGCTTCGTGCATAGCTCAGGTTGCATGCACGACTTTGTACGCTTGAAGCGGGTTTCCTAACGAGCTTTGTGCCGTTGACCATAGCACTTGTTACTTTTACAATTTTTTGCGCTTCAAGCGGGTTTCAGAACGAGCTTTGTGCAGTCAACCATAGCACTTGTTGGCGCTTGTTTTGCATTTGTAAAACTTTGTTCGCTGTAAAATAGACAACAGTTCAAGCACTGGCAAAATTCTTCAGGCGTTTTATTAATAAAAGACAACAAATTACTCAATAAACATTTGGTGATTTAGAAATAAAAACTTACCAACTATGATTTCGTCGCACCCGGCCTCATCTTCTCCAGTCAAACAATCCACAATGTTGTCACAGCGATACTCTGGCGCTATACAAGCTCCATTACCGCATAAAATCTCGTCAGCATCACATTGACCTGGATCACAACCATTGTTCTAAGCTTTGCGTTTTTAAATGTGAATGAAGTAAAGGAATTTCGCTGGAAATCGGCAGATAAAGACAAGAGCAAGCATGCAAAAAAATGATTGTTACTCGCAACAAACTGGAGTGCCGTAATTTGGCTAGACTAGCCTAAACGTCCAATGTTCTGTCACCAGCTGCACTGATGAGACCTTGATGCCGATTCACACCACATGCGTCTACCGGTTACGTTAGATTTGATTCCATCACCATTTATGAGGGGTTTTGCCGCCGTCTAAAACGTTTGCAAAGACCTAGAAGTTCTAGAAGCCAAATTCCAAGACCGGTATTTTACACCAGTGTTTCTCAAACTTTTTTCGATGCGTCGCCTTTGGAATAGTTGGTGGACTTTTGACGCATCAGCGATAATGGCTGATTCACACCAGATGCGTTTACCGGTTTGCGGTACGGTTTTTTGATCTCACGGCAAGCAGCGGGGCATTTACACCAGCCGCGACCAAAGTTTATCTATCAGACACGGCTTAAGTGTTTTATGTTTGATAGATAGACTTGCAGTTCACAAGTGTTGAGAAAAGTTTGCAAAAACAAGTTTCAACTAATTCTGTGGTTCCCAACTGGGGATATATGAACCCGAAATGGAAATGAATAGAAATGCTCGCTGGCGAAATGGAAATGCTCGCTGTTTTTCTCAACTTGCAAGCGACGATTAATCGAGCGCAACTCTAAAAACCAGGCTACTGGGTGTCACAAGATCTGGCTTATGCGAACGAATATGTTTGTTCACTTCAAAACTGTATTCAGGTTTTACTGTTTTTAAAGGGTTCCACTGCTTTGAGCCAAATCATCAAAAGGGCCCAGAATACTTAATAATTTTGGAAACCACTAAATTATTCGGTTGGGGGTCAACGTCCCAGCGATATCGGATGATTAACATGGCGTTTTTATTAATTTGTTGCTGAAACTTATAGTTGAAAATAACACTGTTTCTATTGTGTAGGGCAAAACTGGAAAAATAGATCAAATAGATTTTTGTAAATTGTGGACAATGTAAATTTGGAATAAACGGGTATAGGAGGATTAGAAACACTAGTTTGAACATGCATCGAAAGTTGGAAGCGCTAGATCGACACGATAAAACGAAAGCACTTTCTTACTATCACAGATGGGTTGCACGTCATTCAACGGACAGACAAATTGAAAACATATCGCCCAGAGTGAAATACAAGTTCCCGATGGTTGACATTGATATTCGTGATACCGACAGCCTTCCGAAACTGATTGCAAAGAATACAAGAAGTTTGAAATTCGTTAGACTTTATTTTATTTGGGAGTTATTCTTTCAAAGGGTGGTGTGAGACACATGTTCTGTTAAGAGGAGTTGGTCAAATTATTTCCAAAACAAGCTACCGGGTTTTACTGTGCTGGAGCAATGCCAAGTTAGTTTTTACCTTTCGTTATTTAGAAGAGAAATCGTTAATTAAAGAAGATACGAGGTAAAGCCAGTCTCTGGTGAGGTTTGAACTCTCAACCCTTTGTGTTCTCACATTTCGTTGCCATTATAGTAAGCAAATAACAGGCGTTATGTTTAAAAACGTACAACGAATTTGGTCAATAATACCAAGTGATTATGAAGGCTCGGTGTGTTTAGTAATATAAATTGAGAGTAGCTATGTAGATCGGCTTATCAGTTACTTGTGCAGTTGACTTCTTCGTCGTTTCCCGCACAATCTTGACGACGATTGCATCTCATGTGCGAAGGTATGCAGGCCCCAGAATCACATTCATATTCATCATCTGCACAGTTGCCTGCAAGAACATTAAGTTGATTGTGGTCAGTTTGACAGCAAACCATATGCAGTTTTGAAACTTTGATACGTTTGAGCTAAAATTGGGCCAACTAGTAAAATCGTGGTGTTCTTGGGCTGCAAGATCATTATCACTTGGTCGTAGTTCGACAACAAGCTAAAAGCAATTGCGCTTCGAATCCAGCTTCGATTAAAACTGATTAGTGAAGGGGGTTACGGGGCATTACAAAACAAAAATTAGTGAATAAACGAAGAGTCTTTTAGATTTAATTGCAAACATAACTGCCAGAGAAATTGCTTGTATTAAATACAATAAAGTCTTGCCCGTCAGAATGATGCGATGATAATGACAACAGCGATTGTTGAAACGTTTGCATTACAAAGTATTCACTACATACAAGCTCTCTGGCAGTTATGTTTTTAAATAAACTTCTCTTCATGTCCGTATCTTGTGTTCCTAAGTTTATAGCTCTAAATCAGTGGTTCCCAACCTTTTCTGACTGGTGACCCCCTATAATGATTTCAAATATCTTGCGACCCAACCAACCATTTTTTTCTAAGCAACAAGATCAATTAAAATGCTTTTTTCAGTATATCATTGATTTGCATCCACTTCTGCTCCATGAGATGACTGGCTTTGCAACTTCATGGTTAGCTATGGGCACGTAGCCTACTGCTTATCGTGCCTGACACGACAGGTGATGCAGGTCAAACCAGTTGTAACCTAAGTGTGGTAAAAAGTTAAAAAATATCACATATCTGTCTGCGTTTGTAAAAATATCACATATCTGTCGCGACCCTCCAAAAACCTCCCTGCCACCCCTTTTAGGGTCGCGACCCCCAGGTTGGGAACCACTGCTATGAACCATTAATTTGATAGCCTCAACTAAAAACTATGCGATTTTCGTTCACTTCTGACGACATTTCAGCTGTGTATGACAAGAAAACGAAACAAGAAAACATGTCTCTACCAACCATCACAGTTTTGTTCATCAGTTTCGCCATCACATTGTGCGGTTCCGTCACATAAGTCGTTAAAATCGGCACAAGGAACGTCACTTGAACATTGAAACTGGTGATTTGGGCAAATCTGGCTAGAACCTGCAAAATACTTTAGTTTTTAAAATAAAAAAACAGAACAAGTTTCAACGGGGCTGCCACAAAGCAGGAGATTTATTATTTCTCCAGACCAGTGTTTTTCAACCGGGGTGCCACAGCAAGCTGGGGTGTCGTTTGCAACAATTAACTAGAATTGTTTTTCCATTAAGTTAAGTCTTACCTGGTATAACGGTGAATAATGCTTACAAAATAGACTGACATGATTGATGTTTATACCGCATTATTAGCATGCAAAATGGCAGTTTACTTAACATTGTTGATTTTGAATTTGTTCTGCAAGACACTATGGGTGCCATGATGCACTAGAAACACTGGCGTACTGTTTTAACACGCCGATTTTATATCTATAGATAAGTTTTTGCAAAGGGGTTCCGTAAGACACAAATAGTCGGGAACCACTGCTCTACGTGGTAGCGAAATCTGCTTTGTGCACATAGATGTCAATGCAGAAATTTAAATCGATCTTTGCCAAACGACGACTAGGAGTTAAAGAGCATAGAACCATCAAAGAAAACAACTCATTGACAATTGAGCTGCGTGCCCTCTGTTTATTATAGAGGACTGTTGTTTGTCCATTAAAGACTTGAGGCCTCTGTGGCAAGCCAACAGCAAGCTAAAAACCCAAAACGTGTCCTAATATGAGCTAGCAAAACACACTGAATTAATCTCTCACTCAGTAACGTTGATACTCCCACTCTGATTACTTGAGGATTTTAGACTGCTCACCGTTTTTGATGAAGGTCATCGCAAAGATGAACAGGGTCTTCCAGCAAAACAATCCCATCGCGTGTTTTGTACGTTTTGACAAACGTTCCTAGTGATAACAACAGCGTTTTTCTCTGAACGTAGAAAATGTTTTACACACAAGTACTGACTTGTATTTTCTTATTAACGCTGCAAACGTTTGCGCCAAAATGGCCGAGTGGTTAGCGCGACTGGCTTGTGCTCATAAGGTTGTCGGTTCTAAACCTGACTTGCCTGTGCAAGAAACCTCTGCGGCTTTTAAAATTCAAACGATTGTCCGACGAAACCGCCATAAGTCAGGTAGCTCGATGGTGGACTCATCATGAGCATAACGCATTCAGCCGTGGCTCCGCCCCGAGATTAAAATGAAACAAACAAACTCTTTCTAGTTAAATTTTTGTCGCTCCGTACAGTTAAACCACAAACGCACCTGTTGCACATCTCAAATAGATCCATTCGTTTAACGACAGAGAAGAACAAGCGGAAATCGGGGCGCGCGCTTCGTGTTGATACAAGCGTTGTTGCGTCATAATGCTTAATGCGCGGGCTTTGGTACATCTTCGACACATTGATAACATAACATACATCGATGTATATTATATCTGATAAAAACAAACAGCTTTTACCCTCTCCCAAAAACAAATCCAAACTGGTAGCGCGCGCCGCCACATAACGCTTTGTAGTGACGATGTAGCTGCAGCGCGTTCAACCTTTGAGTGAGTGAGTGAGTGAGTGAGTGAGTGAGTACAAACACATGCCAAACTTGCGACAATTAACACAGTTTTGTTGTAGGATGTGTTACTGAACCGTGTTTTGCTGTATGATAACAACACATGATAACACCTGCACATATCGGCAGCCTGTAGGTTTGGTGATTCACAACTAATTGTCGCTTAACGATTTCCGCGCACGTATCGTCGCTTGTTATGTATGTTGTATGCAAAAAAGCTAGCCGGGGTTGAAAAACAAATATTTTAAACCTGCTGTTCATACGTTAATTACTTTATCTCTCGGAGCGTATCAGAAAATTTTACAGGGTGGAAAAAATGAAGCGATACTTCATCTCGGGGACTTCCCCATACAATATTTGTTTCATTAACTAAGGGGAAAATTCCTAGCAATCTAAAAACGAGATAATAAAACGTGTATGTTTGTCTCAATGTTGTCCTCGGGGCGGCCTGAATGCCTTATGCCTGCAGTAATGGCACAGTCGAGCTACATGTCTCATTGCTCTTCCGTCGGATCTTTTCTATTTGATTTTTTTGCTTTTTTGAAGTTGGTGACTTCAATTGGGGTCAACCCATAGATTTCAAATTGGTTGAACAATGTTGCTTAGTTTTTTTGCTCAGAGAAACACAAGTCACCTAAACAGAATTAGAACCTAAACCTTCAAGCACAAGGCAGTCGCGCTAACCACTCGGTCAACTTGGCGATTGTTAGACCTTATGTTCCGGAAGTTGCTGGTACATTGCATGTTGTTGGCTATTCCATAAGGAAAAACTTTACAGCAATAGAGCAACGGTATAGTTATCCGCGTATTCCTTTTTTCGATATAACACGGCGAGGTGGGAGCAGCACTGTTCATAACGCAACATCGCCGATGTCAGCAGTTGTTCACAAATAGTTATCTATTCCCTACTACCAGTTATCTATTCGATAAAAAGAATAGTTTTTTTAGAAGGGTTTTGATATCATCACTCCAATGTAGGCTAGCTTCAGTCAACAAAAACGTCAGATATTGTAGAGAAAGAAGCTACGATTGTTTTAAGATTAATGAGCGATTGACGTGTTATTTACAGACGCACAAGCTAATGAATAAGAACTTGATTAAAAACTTACCTTTTGAGTTTGAGTTGAGTTTATTTCGCTTGGTGAAGGGGGGGGGGCGACACAATTTCACTAAAACAATCACCAAGCCGGAAATAGCTGCGAAACGTTGAACGTTATGGAGCGCGAAAAAGTGAACGGAACAATCAAGATTGAACGCGCTGCAACTACACCGTCATTAAAAGGCGTTATGTGGCGGGGACTCGCATCGGAGGGTGAGTTGGGCGCAAGTTTTATCTAGGAGGGTGAGTTGTATCACGATGGAGCCAGCTGAACTTGCCTGGTAGTCCACTTGAAAGTATTTTTCTGCTGTCTGATTAAAAACCCGAACTTACATCAGAGAATGATGTTGTTTATGTGAACGCAGAGCAATCGGAAACTCGCAATTTTTAAAACAACAACCGATTTTCGTGCTACGGATCAAAATCAGACTGCCGTGCTACGGATCAAGAAACAAAACAAAGCGCACATGGGTTAGCTTCATGTAGAGTTATGTTTAGGAAATTTCTGTTGTATTGCTAATGCCTTAGCACTTAAACCTATCTTTTACGCTATTTTACATACCTGTGTATGCTTTTTCATAGACTAAGCAAACTTGACATTTTGGGCATTACCAGTAAGTAGTGTGTCGCAAGCGTTTGATGAAACCGCTGAACATTAAAAATATAAAAAGCACTAAAATACAAAATACACAACGATACACCTGGCTGTTGCCTGTTTTTTGCTTTCTAACTTTTAAAGACCTTTTAGTTGGTTTAACTGGATATGCAAACGAACCTGTATGTTTGTCTGGATGTTATTTTAGTTTTTATACAGTATTGCGTTTACATGTTTTCCTTTGTAATCTTTTTCTGTGTGTATTTTGCACAGAATCATTAAAGTAACAGAAGGGCTGCAAAAAGCACAAAACCTTATGTAGAATTATGATTCGTCATATGGGTGTCACCAACAAAAGTATTTCTGCTCTCAGATTTACATGTTTTAATTCTGATGAAATAAGGTAAGAATCTGAAGTTTGCACACAAATTTACTGTCATGTTCATATTTACAGAAATTCCAAATCTTACGATAGAATGCAAATATTTCCAGGAATATAGAATAACAGACATACCAACTTCAGTTTAGTTTGAAAAAAGTGCTGTGATTTGACTGGTCAATTGACAGACTTTGCCAACCCTAATTTCAAGCATTTTTTATTTTCAGGAACTTGAGTGTAAAGCATGTTGTCAACCCACACAGCTTGGATGCTGCACTTAACCCTATGGAGGGGGGCTTATATGACCCAGTGTTCGGGGCTATGAAGGATGATGTTTGTGCCACTTGTGGTCAAGGGTCAGTGCAGTGCCCCGGTCATATGGGTCATATTGAGTTGCCGCTCCCCGTTTATCACCCATTATTTTTTAAGGTACGAAGCACATACTGATAATATTGCCCAATGCTGGTAATTCTGTGTCCTAATTCAATGGTCTGCTACACAATAAAGTGACAAACTTACAAAAAAAACCCTAAAAAACTGCAATACCACACTGACATAACTAAATAAAGCAGTATGTTGTCCATCAGCAATTAAATAATACAAATAAACTATTCGCAAACCTTTAACGTCAATTCCCTTTCATAAATTATTGACAAATTTTTGTCATCAAAGTTTGGATACAAATTGAAAGAAACAAATTTATTTTACCTACAGACCCTGAAATATTTGTTACGTGGATCATGTATGCAATGTAAAAGACTGTTGGTGCCAAGGCAAAAACTTTTGTTGCTTGCGTTTCAACTGGAAGCTATAAAAAACGGACTCGTTCAAACTGTTTTCGCATTAAAGGAAGCTGAAAATGAGGTAAAAATATGTTAATTTTGTTGGTCTCTGTGTGTGTGTTGTTTAGTCAAATTCAACTTTGTTTAAAAATTAAAAATCATTCAGATAAAAAGTTTGAGTGGGGACTCGAACGATGCGATAGCCAACACAGAGATGCAAGATCACCTCAGGGATATTTTGGTTGCACACAACGAAAAAGTTCGACAAGCCAACCAAGGGGTCCAAGGTACAGATTATGAAAATGCAACAAAATAAAAAAGTTAAATTTACACATTTGTTCCCCAAGTCAGTTTTAAGTAAGAAATTATTTCAGCAGCTTGTGGTGTTTCTATTTGTGACGCTTAACCCTTTTATGTGTGCAGGTAAAGTAAGATGTTTAACAAGCTTTGTGCAGTCAACTGTTGAAAACTGTAAAAAAAATTACAAGTTTTTCAAAAATATACTTCAAAAAATATAAAACCCTACTTTAATCCCAAAATACTTTTCAAATGAAGAGGTCCTCTGGGCGGATTTTGTATCTGTGTTGATTTTTAAGGTATGGAAGGAACCGCAAGAAATGCTGAGTCATTGCATCTGGAATTAATTGCAGAGTTTTTACGACTTCTAGCCAAAAATGTTAATCGATGTCCTCACTGTGGGTAGGTCTAACACTTTTATTGTTTAAAAAATACTTTGTTACAATTTATTGCTTCCGTAAGGATATATTCTAGGCAGGCATCTATTCTGCCAAGTAAAAGAGCATTTGACAATCAACTTATTTTAATACTTGGTGCTTGACCAAGCATGCTTGTGGAGTGCGATGACATAAGTATCATATTTGTTTGTTTGTTGCGTTTTTATTCTCGGGGGCAGGACAATGCCAGAATGCCTTGTGCTCTCAATGAGTCCATCGTCGAGGTTCCTGCCTTATTGATTTTATTCAGTTTTTTGTAGATAGTGACTTGGAGCAATGCTGCCTAAGTTTTTAGCTTAGGGAAACAAAAGTGACCCAGACAGGATTAAAACCCCCAACCTTGGTAGCATAAAAGCAGTTGTGTTAACCACTCGACTGTCTGGGTGGCTTTTGTCTTTATATGTTCCCACTTTTGAGCCTTGGTGTGGCGAATCTGGCATTGCAACTTACAAATTACTGAACGGAATTATTTGTTGATTTTTGTGTTGCAAACATGTTTAAACATTTGCTCATTTGCACAAGATATTTAGTAGTTTTTGGTTGATTATTCAACAATCAGCCTGCTTTTATGCAGCACAGTTTATCTTCGCTACACACATTATCATTGACAACTATATTTGAGTGTATTTTCTGTGTGCATTATTTGACTTAAACTTGTGTTTTGCAGAGCTGGAGTAATGCCGATCAGAACAGAACACTGCAGTCGTGTATTTGTGTTGGAAGGACCAGACAAAACTGGAAATGGTAACTAACACTGCATGTTACCAAATATGTTTTGGACATTTTTTCCATGGCCAAGAACAGTTGTGTTAACAAACATATTTGTATACCTCCACAATTGCAATCATAATCAAAAACAAAAAACATTTTCGGTAATTTCCTGTTGAATATAGCTTTCTTTATGTGCAACTTAACATGCAACCTTTTATTGAAAAAAACTATGGTAGTGCCAGTTGCATGACTGTGCATTTTTGAACTTTTCAGAAATGTCGCAAACATATGTCACCCCGTCCGATGTAAAACAACACATAATGAAGTTATGGGAGAACGAAAAAACTCTACTTTCGCGGATTTTTGTTGCTATGGCCGACGCAGCTGGAGAAGGAAAATCAGCAAGTAAGCTCCATAAGTTAGTTTGATCCTAATTTTGTCGGAAACCGTGGCATGAAATTTGTTTAAATAACATATCTCGTGTACACATATGTGCTGTATATTGTTTGGTGCTTAATACATATTTTACATCTCTTGCACCTATTTTTATTGAAATAATGAAATGGTTAGTGCAACCACCTTGTGCTTGCAATATTGTTGGATCCAATCCATCTCTGGACTTCTGTACATTGGTTAACTTGAATAACATCACCTAAACCCAGTAACAATGCAACTGCTTCGCCAAAACTTACTAAAATTAAAAAAAATCAAAACAACAATTTAAATAGTTAACTGACTTTCTCTTGTATGTCAAGCAATCACAAATGTAACTCCCCTCTCCCTAAAGCTTGTACCATGAGCCTTTTTCATGTTTTTTTCTCTGATAAAAACCTGAAAGAGGCATGTAAATGTTGGTACATGTAAATACATGTGCATGAAGAACCAAAGTTATCACATAATCTATATTCCGTAACCCCCAAGTTTTTTTTATATTTTAGGTGAAAGCAATCTTCCAATTTCACCAACCAAAGCAGTGGATGTTTTGTTTCTCAGTATTTTGCCTGTTCCTCCATCGAGGTAAAATGCAATAAATCTTCCCAAATATTTTAATGACTACAATCCTACAAAAAAGGTTGCTATCAAACTTGACTTAATTTAACTATTTTTTGGTTCAAAACTTTTTTAGTGAGGTACAACTTTAATTGGGTGAAGATGTCTGTGGGCCAGAACTTTTTCCAAAGTTTTTAACCATAAAATTAGTGCACAAAAACGCCTCTGGACAACAATCTTATCAATCGTATGGGATTTGTGTTGTGTCAGTGTCATGTACTCTCTGGGAAAAGGATTCCATGGAAAACTTTTGCATGAAGTCACAATTATGTCACTTCATCCATACTTTGGCCGGCCATGTTCAACACAATAAAACCACACCTGTCGGTCGCATTTGGACACCCCTGGCTTATAGCTTACTGTGTTTTTTAGGTTCCGACCTATGGGAACAATCAACGATAAAAGCTTCGAAAGTCCGCAAAGCACTGCCTACTCCAAGGTTCGTAAACATTTTGCAATGCACAGCAATGTGATGATTTTTACTTTTAAAAACAACTTGAAAACAACCTAATGTTCAGCTTTATGATCATTAGTGGCTTTGTAGCTGACCCCTATCTTTTTGAGTGTGATGAATGTAAGCATGTATTCATAAAGAAAACTTTAAAAAAAAATAAATTTGCTCTGCATTTTTTTTTCTATAAGTGAAAAAACTGTACCTAAATGATCCTTTAGCCTTTTCCTCACAAAGTGGTAACTTTTTGCTTCATGTTTGTCAGGTGTTAAAGGATTGTGTCATTCTGAGGATTCTGGTTCGAAAGCTCGGTCGTGGAGAAAAGGATATAACATTTGAAGAAGCGGATGAAGATGTTACAAGAATGGGTGTCAACAAAATCAAGGTTATTATGTTTTTGAAAATCAGTTGCATATATCCAGGAATGTAGTAAAGTCAATACCTGATTCTTTGGTCCAGTGTGATTCAAATCACGAACAATTAGAAATTTGTAGAACACTGAACATATGAGCAATTTCGTGTAAAGATGTAATCAACATGAGNCTTTGGTCCAGTGTGATTCAAATCACGAACAATTAGAAATTTGTAGAACACTGAACATATGAGCAATTTCGTGTAAAGATGTAATCAACATGAGTTCAACAGTTGGCAGAGAAGAGCACAAACCTTTTGTCGGCAATCCCTGGTAAGACACTCGGTGAAAAGATGGAAAACGCATGGCACCGTTTGCAACAACACGTCAACATGTTGTTTGACTCAGACCTGGATCGTCTCACTCCTCAAAATGCAGGAAAAACACCAGGGATCAAACAGCTGCTTGAGAAGAAAGATGGTATTACAGCTGCTTTGGCAGTATTTACATTTTTAAGTGAATAATTGACAATTCTGTTCTTAGTAAACGACAATTTAAGTCCATAGCCAGTGTATGAAAAATTTTAGTTTTTGTAAAGCTAAGTCCAAGTCCATAATCATTGTACAAAATTAAGTTTTTGTCATTATTTGAAGGATGATCATGGTATTGTAGACATTTTTACTTTTTAAAAATAAATAATTGTCACTTCTGTTTTTAATAAAGCTACTTTTTAAATACTCTGTTACCTAAATTTCAAAGAAGGTTCTACAGATTTTTTGCCAATGGACATGTTTTGTATTTATTTATTCAATTTGTAGGTTTATTTCGTAAGCACATGATGGGCAAACGAGTTAACTTTGCTGCTCGTTCTGTGATATCACCTGACCCTTACATCGCCACAAATGAAATTGGGGTCCCATTGACTTTCGCAACCCGTCTAACTTACCCAACTCCTGTAACCCCATGGAATGTGCAAATGCTTAGAAGAGCTGTTATCAATGGACCTAAGGTAAAAAGTAAATTGAAATAAGATTAACGGTTTCTTAAAAAGTGTTGAACAGTTTTGTTTCAACTTATTGTACAGTTTGATGAGGAGCAAATTATCAAACTAGAAGAAATATAGTCAAAGGACTATAGTTGGTAGTATAGTGTGGGAATTAAAAAACAAGTAAATAAACCAAGTCTAAACAAATGTTGTGACATAAAGATAACAATTTTTTGCATTGCATTTTTGACTTTGTAATCAAACATCAAAAATTGAGACCACAAAAATAAACTAAAAAAATGAATTGTTTTTTAATGTACCACAATCTTCTTTAAAATGTAATTCATCATTTTGTGTAGGATATAAGAATTTCATGTTTTTAAAAACATCTTATAGGTCTAAAAACAAACAGTTTAGAATAAACGTAATTAAAAAAGTAAAAAAGTTTTAGGAACTATTAGGGCCAACATATTTTTAATAATATAAGAGTAAAAGCTGTAAAACAAGCAACAAAATAAAAATGAAAGATTAACTGTTCAATCCAGGTTCATCCCGGGGCCACACATGTAGTTTGTGGCGAACGTACGATGATGTTGAGTGCTACAAATCCATCTCAGCGCGAAGCAATTGCAAGAAAACTTCTTGCTACAGACAAACTGAATGTTGACGACCCTTTCGAGCAGTCGAAAGTAGTCATGAGACATATCCAGGTAAACACATTGTAGATGAGGGGTGTTCGATCCGAACCTGCAAAGACCTCATTCGAAATGACGTTTATACTTACTAAATCAGTTACTGATCTCCCGATAAACTTCCGGCAATTGTTAAAATTTTAGTTATTTTTGAGAGGGTTGTTTAATAAAAATCTTAAAAAGGTCTCTTTTTAGCTCCGGCTTTCTTTGACACTACAAACATCATTGTTTTCACACAATTATGTTTTCTGCCGTTTGTTTCATTACAAATCATTTGTGCTCGAATCAAAACACAAGATCAACATAAAGGCAGCGAAACAGTGTAGCGAGCAGAAACTGAAAAACAGACACCGCCTATTTATGCACTAATTTCCTTAGTCTGCACGTGTTTTTACAAAAACCTATGTTTGCAGACTGGAGATGTTATGTTGGTAAACCGACAACCAACTTTACACAAAGGTTCAATGATGGCCCACAAAGTTCGAGTGTTACCTGGTGAAAAAACACTACGACTTCATTACGCGAACTGCAAATCCTACAATGCTGATTTCGATGGTATAACAAACAACTTTTTCAAACTTTTAAGACAATTAGTTTTGAATAACTGACATTCACATTCAGTGCATATTCACTCTAGAAAAACTCTTCTTCAGATAATTAAAAAAAGTTTGCTTGTCAACAAATTATTCAGCCACAGAAGTAATGATTCTTAAATGCGATGGTGTTTAATTGTTCCAAGCACCACACATCTTGCGGTAATACTTGTTACAAAACATCACAGCACCACAATGAACACATTTTTTCGTGGGCTGCGTGCTACCAAAAAGCTTATACAATGTGTCTGTCGTAAGTGTCGGTGAATGAAATGCGAGATAATGCAATACTCATTCAAAATACCAGGAAAAAACCAAACATTTTTATTACATCACTTGTCGAACTCATTACCACATGCATTTTTTGTTTCAGTATAAAACAAGTTAAATCTTTCCCTGGCCGGATGTTGTGTCGGCTTGACTCAGCCAATATTTTTTATTTGTATATTTCTTCAAAAAGGTGATGAAATGAACGCGCACTTCCCTCAGACCCAGGCTGGGAGGGCGGAAGCTTATCAACTGATGCTCACAGATCAACAATACCTGAGTGGTAAAGACGGGAAACCGCTAAGTTGTCTCATCCAGGACCACATGGTGGCAGGAGTGAGCTTGTGCATGAGAGGAAGGTAAAAATTAGTTGTGCATTTCTTTTTTGTAGAAAACTGGTTTTAGAGTTTTTTGTAATTTCGACTTAATATGAACACTGTAATGACATCTAATAAATTGAAACAAAAATACAAGACTTAAAGAGTTTGATTTTATTGCCAAAAGTCATGAAATTGCTGATGCTTTGTTCAATAATTCTTGAAAAGTTTGAACAAAACTCACCATCCCAATCTTATTTAAGGTTTTTTACCCGTGAGGCTTACCAACAGCTTCTCTACAACTCACTGTTACATCTCCCATACAAAATAAAGTACATGAAACCATCAATACTGAAGCCACAAGTTTTATGGTCTGGAAAACAGGTTTGTAAACATATACATTTATCACAAATTGTTTTCACTCTGGTTTTTCCTGTCTTACACCAGTTACATTTTTCCCCTTTTTGGGTCGTTTAAGAAAAAATCCATTTAAATTCCTTCAAATTTGCCCCAGTTCACCCATAGGCCCCAAAGGAAATAAAATGAAATTTTTTTTTAATTGTAACAGCAAGATTTAAAAACAAAACAAAATTAAAAATAAAGTCACATAGTTTTAATATAGTTTAGTTAAACAGTTATACAGAATGCCCCCCTTCTAGTTAACCGTGATCATTTAATTTTCAGCTGATCAGCTCCGTTTTAATGAACATCATTCCTGATGGTCTTCCCTTCATCAACTTTCGAGGTAAGTCGAAGATTTCATCGAAAGACTGGAAAAAATGGGACGAGAGAAGACCAGCTGTTGGAACCAATGGTGGAGAAGCTATGAGTGAATCGCAGGTAATTATCCTGATGGTAACAGTTATTACTCAAGTGTATCTGTATTTTTGCAGCAACACTGGTTTTCTCAATGAAACTTACTGTTTGACTCATTTTTTACTTTAATCCTTTTGGATTGGTTGATGAAAAATAGTTTTAGGTGTAAACAAAATAATAAAACAGTAAGGAAAAATTTTTGGTGCGAAAATTTCTGTTTTTAAAGTTTAAATTTATTACATTGCAATTGCAGTAATGTGTGTCAGTTTGGAATATGTCTTTTTGGACTAAATAAAGGTTTAGAAAATGTCAGTTTAATATGTTGTTTTTTCAGTAAACACAGCTTATAAATAAGCCATGTTAATTTGCATTATTGTAAATAAACAACATTTTACCAATGTTTTGAATAGGTGGTAATACTTGGTGCAGAACTGCTCTGTGGTGTATTGGATAAAGCACACTACGGTGCTACGGAATATGGTCTCGTCCATGCAGTTTACGAATTGTATGGTGGTAAAACCAGTGGAAGCCTGTTAACTTGCCTTTCAAGACTCTTCACTGCATTTCTTCAACAGTATAAGGGATTTACTCTCGGTAAGTGTCGAAATTTAAAATAAGATTTAAGATTTTAATCCAGGAGTTTTAACCAGGGGTGCGGGATCTGTTCCAAGGGAGTGCGAGGATGCTGAATCATTAGGTTTATCATATATACATAATTTATTACATGAATAGAGTTAGTTATAGATACATAAGAAATTACGTTCAAGAAATTTGGGGGGAGTCGGTGATTTCTATGGGTTGCTGACAAGGAAACAGTTAGGAAACACTGTTTTGGCGATCTGCTTTGTTTAAATCATGATTGTGATGTCTCTAAAAGCCCCTGTTCATTGCTACAAGATAGAACTGTTGTAGTTGTATGCAGTAAGTGGACAACATAAAAAACCTTTCTGTTTTTTGCTTTAAATTTTTAATTGACTGTTAAACATTGAATAAAAATTCTAGGAGCTTTATGCAAAAATCTGAGATCAGTTTAAAAACAAGTGGGTTATACCTACATTTGCACTACTCAGGTGTCGAGGATATTTTGGTGATC
>QXVZ01016364.1:0-12664 GCA_008931825.1 Phallusia fumigata | reverse complement strand
CAGCGTGTTAATTTAAGGTTAGTGCAGATTGTCTAATATTGCTTTACACCAAGCGTGCAGTTTAATCATGTGGTAAAACCACGGCGCCCAGGCCTTACATTGCCAATTTCGATGGTCGTTCTAGTCTCTAGTTTCATAGTTATGGACCATGTTGTGTAATACAACTTTAACCATATTGACACAAAAGAAATTTTTGATCGCCGTCCAACTTGTAGAGCTGGGCAAGATTTTCCATGGCGAGACACAAGTAAATAAATGTAGCTCTTCAAATGTAACAAATGTAAATAAATTTTGTTTGTTCCAAAAACCTGTTCCCTCAATCATTAAACAAAACTACATAAAAATATTTTCTGGGTAGCCCAGTGTTTCTCTAACTTTTCTCGTATACTGCCCCCTGAACAGCTACTTGATTTGAAAACGCTTCCCTGAGTAAACAAAAATCAATAACTTTGTTTCATGAACAATTTTATTACACTTTGGTCTGATTTATTTATTGCCACCAGTTTACCAATATCGTTGAAAGAGGTATGACAAGATTTGCATTGAAAATACTGAACAAACGTTTGTTCACTGGGTTGCATACTTAACAAGACTGTTTGTCGTTCTACCAGTGTTAAACCTCACAAAAATACTAGTTTTTTCGACCGACATTCCTCAATGCCCGCTTAATGTTGGCAAACGTCCCTATACAGGCAACTGTACGAGGTGCCTGTTTAAGACCCCTGTGTAAACGATACATGACAAAAAAGCTATTTTTTCCAGACTACCTCGCGCAAAACGTCTTCTACATATAATCACGGAAAACTTCGGCACCCTGGCTTTCTGCCGTCGATGGATCGACCGACTTGGGGAGACGAAATACTTGATGGCGCTAAAGAGTCTTTGCGACACCGGAGTCATAGAACCGCACCCCCCACTTTGTGACGTCAAAGGTTCTTACACTGCTCAGTTTGAGCACACTATTATTTTGCGTCCCAACTGCAAAGAGGTAGTGAGCCGTGGAGACGATTATTAAACAAAAAAATTTGCAATTTTTGCTGCCTGTGTGTTTTTTTCTGTACACAAATACAATACGAGCTTGGCTTGTGTGGCCTTGCAGTTATCGCCACAAATGCGATATTCAGTTGCTTGGGCTTGCAATGCGTGTGTTTTTTACTTTTACTATTTTTTACTGTTGCGAAGTTGCTGCAAACTACCACATATCACCACAACCGCCTACTGCATATTTGAGGACTGAGCGTAAAGTATCACATAAATAAAATTAGAATGTTGTGTTTTTTTCGAAAACTTTGTTTTACATGACCTATATTGAAACTGACCCTGCTTCGCCGGACAGAAAATTGTGCAAAATACATTTTCAAGCAGTCTATTTTACGATCAACCGACTGCACAGCTATATGATGTATTTTTTTCAACGTCTTGTTTTGGATGAAATTTGTATGTTTTTAGTTGTAAAATAAACGTTTTGGTGATGTTTTGTTTTTTGGTAAACGTATTGCTGCCCTTTTCCCACATAAATTACAAGTTTCAACACCGTTTTTGGTTTTTAGTTTTCTGTGATTTGCCAACTTCAAGTTTAAGTACTTTTACTGCTATTTTTTTCATTGCAATGTCAATTTATACCCGGGCTTTTAATAATGTTCCAACAATTCTGTTTATTCTCTAGTCGTTGTTTAAACTGTTTACAAATGCCTTTGTCTTCTTTGTACCTGGCTGTAGTTACACAATCTCAGCTTACGATTGTTTCGAAGCGGTGTTGTTAATAAAATTTGCAGACGAGTCAATTCTGAATTTCGCTTGTCAGAGTTTACTTTTGTTTTCGGTTGGTTGAATCATGCTTGACTGAACAATGCTGATGACAATCCCGCAGTCGCAGCACTTTTTGTCGGGTTTGTTATGGTCACACTCATTTTGATCAGAGCAGTGGCCATGCAACTTTGGCGGGACAATCCTGGTCTGTTTGGGTAAACGTCCTTAAAAGCGGCCATTAGTTAGTCTTGATAAACGCGGAGCTTTTTTGCGAAAACGCGCTTATGCATTTACAGCAAAATTTTCGTGTTCATCAAATTGTTTGAACCAATCTCCCAAGGATGGTGTACGGCACGCACTTGACAACAAGGCAGCCTACGTGGTTCCACAAACCAATACGCACGTACCGTATCCATGAGGGCGGCAGAAAATTTTCCAGGAGGTGGAAATATAAATACATCTATACATTTTCGATCATAAGATTTTTTTGATAGAACATAAACGATTAATAAAGTACATTTTTTAATTTACAGGAGGGGCCAATTGCTCCCTCTTGCCCCCATGTTCCAGCGCCTATGGCCGTATCGTTTTTTTGTCCTTGTCAATAGAAGGCAGTACGGTACGGTACGCAGCAAAAATCATCAAAAGGTACAGTACGCCATTTTTAACAAGGTACATGGCAAGTATAACTCCATACGTCATCCTTGCCGATCACCTAGGGAATGTAGAAATTCTCACGGTCGTTTGGCCAAAATCCTAGACGCATTTTGCTGCGATAATTTCATTCCAGATGAATAGTTACAAATTGTTTCATTTTGTTTGAAAATTTGTTTGTTTCTCAAACAAAAAATAAATAAAAATATAATTATAAATCTTTAGCACTGTTAGCGGAATTAATAAAAACTTCTGCAAACAGTTTTGCAACCAGCAACATGTGTTTAGGAAGTTTGGAAGAGGGATCATTACGTCAGCAAATATTTCTAAATTTTAGTGTTGTACTTGATATTTGACAGGGTTTCCGCAGCATCTTAGTTTAAACCGTCTACGAATTTTGCAAACATGTCTGCTGTTGTGGAAAAAGTAGAAGTCAACGGAGAGGCAGAAGCTGTCGAAAATGACATTGACATGAAACCACTAGATGAGGCCATCAATAATGACGAGGGCCAAGACATTAAAAAGAAGAAAAAGAAAAAGAAAAAAAAGAAGAAAACGGGTAAGGNGGAATGTAGAAATTATCACGGTCGTTTTGCCAAAATCCTAGACGTGTTTTGCTGCGATAATTTTATTCCAGATGAATAGTTACAAATTGTTTCATTTTGTTTGAAAATTTGTTTGTTTCTCAAACAAAAAATAAATAAAAATATAATTATAAATCTTTAGCACTGTTAGCGGAATTAATAAAAACTTCTGCAAACAGTTTTGCAACCAGCAACATGTGTTTAGGAAGTTTGGAAGAGGGATCTTTACGTCAGCAAATATTTCTAAATTTTAGTTTTGTACTTGATATTTGACAGGGTTTCCGCAGCATCTTAGTTTAAACCGTCTACGAATTTTGCAAACATGTCTGCTGTTGTGGAAAAAGTAGAAGTCAACGGAGAGGCAGAAGCTGTCGAAAATGACATTGACATGAAACCACTAGATGAGGCCATCAATAATGACGAGGGCCAAGACATTAAAAAGAAGAAAAAGAAAAAGAAAAAAAAGAAGAAAACGGGTAAGGTTTTTTCTTAAGTTTTATCAAAATGCAACACTTGCAAAGTAAATGCAACATACACCGAACTATGCAAACCTGTTAGTCCAAGTTTACCTGACCTTTTTCTTGCTTGGTGTCAAGACCAGCAAAACTTTTCNATGCAACACTTGCAAAGTAAATGCAACATACACAGAACTATGCAAACCTGTTAGTCCAAGTTTACCTGACCTTTTTCATGCTTGGTGTCAAGACCAGCAAAACTTTTCATTTTCAGATTGTTGTCTGATTGTCGTTAAATAAATGAAAAGAACTGAGGTAAAGTTTTTAAGGTAGCAATAGAAAACCCCATATTTGACTTCATGTACATTACCAGCATAGGCGCCGAACACGGGTATGCCGGGTATGCCTGGCATACCCGGGCGAAAATCTCGGGTATGCCGCATACCCGAGAATTTGACCGACGTTCGTCATGCCCTATTTACTATTAGGAAATTCTTTTGAACTTTAAACCATTCGTTACAAACGCCATTGAGCTCAAATGTGGGTATTGTCTCACAACCAGGTAATTGTTCGCATGAGAATCCACAAAACACGAGGGAAAATGGGAGTAATAGTGACGTCATAGTGAGCCTGTGATGCAATAGTCGCTCTGGCGGGAAAGAAATGTAAAATTTACAGCGGAGCGTTGCCGCCCGTAAACATGTTTACATTCGTTCGCTGACACAACTCGTTGCCTTTACGAACAGCAGGTGCTTGCTGGGTTGCGGGACAGAAAATACAAGTCGAAAATTATTTACTGTCAGTAATCTCCTAATACCTTTGCAGGTATAAATGTTAAATTTTAACAAAAAATCATTGAAAATTTCCACGCACTGGTTACATGCAATTTTGGAATTTAAACATTCATTTTTGTGAGTTATGGCAACAGAAGTTCAATGGAGCATTATGGTGTCGTTGTGCAACGGACCACAGGACAATTTGTTTGTTATTCAATGCGGCCTTACCACACAGGAACATGCGTTCGTTTGTAACAGTAACTAAAGTTTCAGGCGGTAAATTTGCGGTGCAAGAAGTGCCTAAACTGCAAGCCTTAACATAGTCTCACCCTATTAAGCTCCAAGAAAGATATTTGGTATTTCATGATGTCATTTTGTGACGTCATATAATTTGGCATACCCGAAAAAATTTAAAAGTTGGCGCCTATGATTACCAGCAATGTATATTACCAAAAAAGTGCTTAATAAACCATTGCTGAGCAACAATTTACACCACTTAAGTCAGGGGTGTCCAAACAATGAAGGCCAATTTTAATGAAGTTAAGTTGCCTGTGTGTTGGCATTTTTTCTGAAGTCCTTGACCATCAGTCTAGTGCGCAAATACACGGCTGCACAATGATCTTATGGGATTTGTGTTTTGTCAGCACCATGTACTCTTCCTTCTTGCCATTTCATAAAGTTTTATAGAAAGCTATTGCCTAAAGTTACAAGTTACTTCTACCCAAAAGCTTAAATTGAACTTTGGTGGGTTTCAATGTGCAACATAATTTGAAAACTCTGCCACAGGCCATTTAACATGATGCTGTGGGATGCACTTTGAACAAACCTGATGGTAATTTATTTAATTTACATATGAAGTGCATTTTTGTTAAAGGTACACCAGACAATGAAGAAGGAACAACAGAAACATGTGATACCCCAGTGAATGGCAAAGAAACAGAAGATGTTGAAAATGGTGCTGATGAACAAGGTGCATAAAAATTTTGTTTTGTTTAAATTATATTTTTTTGAGTTGTTTTACCCCTAGCCTTATGTTATCTCGCTAAGTTAATGTGTGAAGTAAGACCTTTTTACTTTCCTGGTAATGCTACGAAATGAGGAAACAGAAAAAAATGTAAAAAGACAATGTAAAAAACACCATATTTTTCCAAATGATGCTATAAATAAGAAGGGTAAAAGGCATCATACTATTATATGATATATTTGTGTATACTAATCCTTGGGCGTGCAATGTGCTGGCCAAATGCTTCCCGCCAATAGAAATTGTGCACCCTGCGCAACTGACCAAAGCGCATAAAGCGAACGTTTGGCTATTCATTTTACTCTTTCTTTCCATTGTAAACGAAATGATCTTTCTCTCTTCAGTAAAACAAAGCAAATTTATGGTGAATGATTGTGCGGCCCACAATCTAATTCGATTGATCGTATTTGGTCTTCAGTAAAAAAGGTTGCACACCCCTGTACTGAACCCTAATATTTTGGCTTTAAACAAGTACTTTTTACATAGAACTGCTTAAAGTGTTTTTTTTCTATTCATTTTACTCCATCTGAAGTAAACTAAAACCATGTGGCAAAACAAGTGGTGAGATGAATCTCAACCATATAAACTCTAAATTCAACATGAAACTTAATGTTTCCAACATCTTAAGGAGAACAAGAAGCAGGAACTGGGGAGACAAAGAAAAAAAGGAAAAGAAAGAAGAAGCCGGCTGTAAAACAACAAACTGACCCTCCAACTGTTCCCATATCTGAATTGTTCCCAAATAAGAATTTTCCACACGGACAAGAAAGTGAATATCCAGCTGATAAAGATGGGTGGGTGAAATAGTTTCAAGGATATATGAATAAAAGATTGTGAAACTCCTGGTTTTAGGCACATTTAAACAAATCTCCACTTAAATTGAAAATGAGCTTTCACGTTGTTCTGCACCAATCAGGCCCAGGCTCTCTTATAACCATTGGAGGACATTGTTATCCAGTGCTTGTCTGCCCGAGGAACATTCCAGCTGACCCAATTTAGGTCAAGCCCTGGCAATTGATATGATACACACCAAATGGAAAATTGAACACTCTGTGTTTGAACCTAATTTAACTGTTAGGTGTAGACATTCCCAAACCACGCGTTTGATGCTGCCACGAACCTTAAGTAATATTAACCACAGAAAAAGACCTCCTATCTTTCTGTTGCCTGCTTTTTACACAAGATGCCAACATCCCATGGCCACACAGTCCTAGGAACTTGCAGTAAAAGGTTACATTCGAGTTAGGGTTTGCTACAACCTTCTTTGGCTCTATGTATGTAGTCCAGTGGTCCTCAACCTTATTTGATCCCACTTACCAGACAAGTAGTGATACAAAGTAATACTAAAAGGTTTGAAACCACTGTTCTATGTTTTATACCAGGGGTGGCCAAGTGTCAAACGCATGGGATCGACAAGAATTTTTTTAACAATGCGCGATCGACTGGTTGGAATAGTCACATTTATTAGCAGAAATAATCGACCTCCCAAGAAAATTGTACTGTTGCGGCTGTTTTGTTTTAATTTGTATCGCAAGAAGCATCAAAACACGTACGTAACCAACCGTTCGACTGACCCCAAGTATTTGGATTGAACATTACCATAGTCATAGTTCTCGTGACGCCAACACAAAATCTGACGCGATTAACCATTAGAGACTAGAAGATCGACCGGTCCACCGCGATCGACCCCTGTTTTATACCAAAAATACTCATCAAGAATGACTTAACTATAAGTGAAAATTCCTTCCTTTAACCCAGTGGTTCCCAACTAGGGAACCCCTTTCGGGGTCGCAGGGAGGTTTTCTGGGGGTTACCACAGATGTGTGATGTTTTTACAAACACTGACAGATATGTAATAGTTTTATACCTTTTTATCACACATAGGTTACAACTGGTTTGGCCTGCATCACCTGTCTTGTCAGGTATGATAAGCAGTAGGCTATGTGCCCATAGCTAACAACACAGGCATTGTCATTGAAACGTCACAATAATGATTGTCATCAACAATTAAATCCTTAGGTTAAGGCCATGAAGCTGCAAAGCCAGCGGTCTCATGGAGCAAAAGTGAATGCAAATAAATAATATACTGTAAAAAAGCAACTTGATTGATCTTGTTGTTTAGAAAAAAGTGTTGGTCGGGTCACAAGACATTTGTAATCATAGGGGGTTAAAGGTTGGGAACCACTGCCTTGACCCATACATTTCCTCCCTGGGGAGTAATTTCTGCCCGGTTGGGACTCACTGATGTAGTCAGCCACTTCTGACAGTTTGACTGACTTATATAAAGGGTTTTATTTCACTTACATTTAACCAATTTTGTCTTGCAAACAACTTTTTTCTTTTATTTAGTCGGTCTGCAGCTTGGCGAACTACATCGGCTGAGAAGAAAGCAATGGACAGTTCATATGAAGAGATGTGGAATGATTTTCGGCAAGCAGCGGAAGCACACAGACAAGTTCGAAAACATGTGCAAGGTTTCATCAAACCTGGTCTATCAATGATTGAAATATGGTACACANTATGTGATGTTTTTACAAACGCTGACAGATATGTAATAGTTTTATACCTTTTTATCACACATAGGTTACAACTGGTTTGGCCTGCGTCACCTGTCTTGTCAGGTAAGATAAGCAGTAGGCTGTGTGCCCATAGCTAACAACACAGGCATTGTCATTGAAACGTCACAGTAATGATGGTCATCAACAATTAAATCCTTAGGTTAAGGCCATGAAGCTGCAAAGCCAGCGGTCTCATGGAGCAAAAGTGAATGCAAATAAATAATATACTGTAAAAAAGCAACTTGATTGATCTTGTTGTTTAGAAAAAAGTGTTGGTCGGGTCACAAGACATATGTAATCATAGGGGGTCAAAGGTTGGGAACCACTGCCTTTAACCCATACATTTCCTCCCTGGGGAGTAATTTCTGCCCGGTTGGGAACCACTGATGTAGTCAGCCACCTCAGACAGTCTGACTGATAAAGGGTTCTATTTCACTTACTTTTAACCAATTTTGTCTTGCAAACAACTTTTTTCTTTTATTTAGTCAGTCTGCAGCTTGGCGAACTACATCGGCTGAGAAGAAAGCAATGGACAGTTCATATGAAGAGATGTGGAATGATTTTCGGCAAGCAGCGGAAGCACACAGACAAGTTCGAAAACATGTGCAAGGTTTCATCAAACCTGGTCTATCAATGATTGAAATATGGTACACAGTTTTTCTTTTTAACTTTTACCCAAGGGCAGGTGCGTGTGTGTTTTTTGCCAGATCGAGAGCCCTACTTTTTGTGTCAAAACTGAAGTGCCTACAAGAAGGTTTTGACATGCCCCTTGCTGGCCTTCTTTACAGTCACACATATAATACACATGTAATATATGTGAATTGTCACATGTTAGCAAGACTTTGAATTGCACACATGAAATATTTGATATATAGTAGTCCTATAAATAAATAAAAAAATGGAAGTTTTATGGTATTGTTGAATATTTTGCCATTTGCAATTAGTACAGGTTGGCAAAGCTCACATTAGCAACAATTTTCTTTAAGTTAACATGGTTTTGTTGATTTCCAGTGAGCGTTTGGAGCAAGCTTCCCGTTCATTGATCAACGAGAATAAGTTGGAAGCTGGATTGGCCTTCCCAACAGGTAATGCTAAACATTTTGTTCATTCGAATTGTTTGTTTGCAACTTGAATTAAGGTTTGGACTCTGTGGTTGTATGCTATGCTTTTGATCGATTATTTTACTTAGACATCCTAGATGTTCTTAGGACATCCTCTGTGTATTAGATTGTAGGTAAATGGGGAGAACACTAGTAAACTTGTTTTTGTGTTTATGTTATGCTGTATACTTCAAGTGGCTTATAATCAAAACTGTTCATACAGCATATAGATATGTAAGCTTCAAAAGGTCCAGATAAGCTATATCATACGCTTATATCATAAATAGAAATGTTGATTATTAATAGGTAAAGAGTTGTGGGCTGAGCATTGTTTTCTATCGCTCATCTGAGCGCTATAAACAAGGAGATAAACTTCTCAGTTTTTGTGCAATAAAAGTCTTAGTTATGACACAAAATTAAAAAATATTCCCAGATAAGCCCCATAATACTAAGTTATTTTCATCATATGCCAAGTAGTATACTTTTTGGTTCAGTCAGCAATGACAACATTTCCTGATTTAAGTACCGCATTTTGTTTTTAAATACTTTATGGGGGCAAATCTGTTGTTACATCATGTATGTATAGATGTGATGTTGTGCTTTAATATGCTTTATGCTGGGAAACACTTTCAGTTTTGGCCTCCATTATACTCTCCACTGACTTTGCAGCAAAAATTGTAGTTGTATAGTATAGTTTAGCAAATTGTCATTTTTCTCTACTCATATTTCAGGCTGTTCTTTAAATAACTGCGCTGCACATTACACACCAAACAATGGAGACAAAACTGTTTTGACATATGACGACGTTTGCAAAATTGACTTTGGAACACACATCAACGGTAAGATGCTTTATTTTGCAATGGTTTTATAACTTCAAATGCCTGTGAACCCTGATTTATCTTAGAAGTCTACCAAAAGTTTAAAGAAGCTTTTTTGTAAAATTCATGCCAAGAAAAAAACTGCATGTTTAAATGCAGATCTAAGTGCAAAATCTTGCCAAAAAACTACCCTTTAAGATAGGGATGTGCAACCTTTATAACTGAAGGGCCAATTATAATGAATTGGGTTAGATCATGGACCACACCTTTGTGTACCATTAGTAGGCTTTGTTAGAAAAATCATTCAGTTCACAATGGTAAGAATAAGTAAAATTCACCATTTAAATGTTGCTCGCTTAAAGTACCTAGGCATTGATATGAAGAAAGCTAGTATACATTTTACCAAGTGTTTTGTATTAAAGGTCAAATGGTATTACGTTAAGTCAATTAAGTCACCATGTTTTAGTTCTGCATGAAATTGTGTTTTCTGCTAAAAGTACTAGAGATTTTCAACTAACCATTTGTCCATTCGCTTTTTCTACCAGGTCGAATTATTGACTGTGCCTTCACAGTTAGTTTCAATCCAAAATACGACCGACTTCTAGAAGCAGTTAAAGACGCCACAAACACAGGAATCAAGAATGCAGGTTGGTGATTGTCATAAAGGCTGTTTTTTTCAGTCTTGTAACTGCAAAGTTGTGCCTCAAGTCAAGGCTCACATGGTTAAATCTTAAGTCAAGTTAGCAACTTAGCAAGTGTAAGTCAAGTCTTTTAAAAAACTAGACTACTTCAGTCAGATTCTAGTAACGACTGTGGTTAGGTCTCAACAACACTCTCAACAGAAGTTAAAAGACGTCTCTGCAGTATTGTGACACGAGTCAAGACCCTAGTTTATGCAACAAATGTTGATTAAAAACCCATAGTTTAGTTCAAAAATCACTGTGCATTTTAGCTTGGAAGTTGAACAAATAAAAATCAGCGCTGCATAAACTATTCATAGCACCCAATAAATAAGTAAAGTTGGATCCTGAATGTAATTTAGATGAAAAAAAACTTACCCCTATTTTTATAAATGTAGAAACTAAAAAAAGACATGAAGTATTTCTATGTATACTACTGATTTACCTCTTGCATATCAATTTTTATTCATGGGTTAGTTCTGGACAAAATTACGATTTCTTTTGTACATTTTAAAATAAACTTTCTCACCAGGCATTGATGTCCGTCTGTGCGATGTTGGTGAAGTAATTCAAGAAACGATGGAATCATACGAAATAGACTTGGATGGAAAAACCTATCAAAGTATGGAATTTTATGTACAGGATGTGTAGTATGTATAAATACTGTTTTAGGTGGGGATGTTTGTTTTAAATGTGTAGTTTGTGTAATTTTCATTGTCAACAAAATTCATGCACAAATTAAAAAAATTGATATCATGCTAATTTTTCATTTTACTGTGTTAGTTCGATCAATTCGCAATTTGAGTGGTCACTCGATTGGTCAGTATCGAATCCATGCCGGAAAAACTGNTGTCCATCAGCGCAAACTTGTCCTGTCGTTTTGTTTTTATTGTAAATCTTCATTACAGTTTTTGCCTCTTTGGTTTGTTTAGCCATATAGCCTAACGAGAAGGAGTATTTTAATGCGACAAATTAACAAAAGGTCGAGTTTATTTACTGCTAGTTGATAAATCTGTTGTTGTAAATCCATTAAACCTTCTCGCCCCGACCAAGAACCTTAAATTTTTGTGTCAAGTAAGTTTCATTTTTCTCATTTCCCCTTACGCCCCATTTGCTTGCGTTCTACAATAAGTCGAGTCTCACCAACAATGTTGTTCCATTTTCTCAAGCCTGGATTGTTTTCAAACGACGCTTCCAAAATACAAATGCTGACGTGTGATTTTTTCATTGGTGGGGAGAAAATACCGAAACAGTTCAAGGTAGTTGTGAGTCCCAACCCTGAAAGCCATGAATTTTTTGCCATTTTTTTCACGGTCACATTATCCTAATAGTCAACAGGCGAACCTTTATGTCTTGTGTTATTCGTGATGTCAGAAGCAGCATGAACGCATAAACTTTTTTACAGATTTGCTTACGTGCAAATTTATTTAGCAGATGAATTAACAGACGCAAAGCTGTTTAAGTTTTCGGTTCATCTATTTGGCTTGGAATGGAAATCTCAACCATAGTTGTTTAAGCGTGAGCTCCGGTATGATATCCAGTGTTTAGTAATGGAAAACATTAGGAACATCTATGACCTACAAGCAGTCACCGGATACGGCTGACTGAAATGCCGCACAGAGAATTTAATACAAGACAGTGACCATTACCAGTTAAAAAGACAACAAAACAATATGAGCCCCAGATACAGTGGTACATTGCCTGACTCTAACACTGTGCGTCAACAGTATAGATTGTAGTCAGGTGGTAAAGCCGCATAGCGTAACTGATATGGAAACAAGAAAGATGTTCAAACGTTTGAAACAGTTTTTTTTGAAGGCCTTTATTTTTGCATGACAAGCGAGATTTAACATATTTTAAGGTAAGTATATTATGTGAGTTGCAATGTTGCAGTCTATAGTGGTTTACTCTGCACGGGTTTTTAACAAGTCAACGCAGATGTCATAAAAGGAAACGTGCATATCAACCTAAAAAAGTAGAAAATGGAGTCAAACATGGCTAGTGTATGAAAAGATTTGAAAAAACGTAAAAGCGTATTTTACGTTAAAAAATGCTTACATTTAAAACATAGCGTCGTATGAAAGTCAAATCGTTGAACGTCAAGCACTAAGCGTGTTTAGAGGTGATGTGTCATTTAATAATGGCTAAGACCCTTTTAACAAATCCATTTTACACTATTTTCGAAAAAACACCAAGGCTATAGCCTTGCTCGTTTTTCGGGTTTTGGAGGGTCAAAAAATCGGAGAAAATTCCGGTTTTTGGGCGGTTT